>JAHWFP010120617.1:98489-109363 GCA_023313725.1 Lithobius niger | reverse complement strand
TACGTTATGCGCAATAACTTCCACTGCATACAAGACGTACGTTATGCACAATAACTTCCATTGCATACAAGAGGTGTATGAAGTCGGTTGTGTTAGCTCGTTCAAAAGCTGTGATGTGTGTCCCTAACATTTCTTATGTAACCTACCCAATATCTTCTGCATGTATGTTCTTCATTAACTTACTTCTATAACTTGAAAGTGTATCTCAAGTCCGAGTAAACTAAAGCAAATTACCGAACTTGGACACACATCGATGGCACCTACAAAACTTCCAGTGGACAAATATGCTGAACTGCTCTTCGTGACAAACTTCCATCCGCATGTTTTTTTTTTCAGGTAGGTCATTGCTCTCGGTTTCAACACAATTTAAGCTTTTGTACTGTATTATTATTTTTCCCCAAGTGCGTGAAATGTGCCCAACTATGCTTTAGGATATAATACACTGATGCTATGGCGTCGCGCCACAATGGTTTGCAAACCTTGACAATTGAATTGATGTGATGTTTGTTGTGATGTTTGTTGCCTAACTTGGCGCGACACACTAGTGTGTGTCTAGATAAGTAGAAACAAAAACATCAAAATTGAAGGAAGTGAGCTGGTGTTTACTACATATTGAAACATTGGCTAACGACTGATACACACGATGTCTTGGTTTGATACCAAAGCAATATAGCAAAGCATAGCCGAATACAAAGTAATACGTAATTTGACATCAATTAAGTAGGTCAGTAATGCAGAATCAAGCTTAAGAGCTTTATAAGCTGAATTGCAGCAAATTAATAAATCTTTTCTTAAGTGAAGATTATTTCGTAATCTTTGAACTTTTGAAGCACTGCGTAAAAGTCGATTGCCACCAAAACCACCGAAAATCGGAATCGGTATCTAATCGGAAAATACCGGAAACGTGCCCAAATGCACATCCCAGATACCTTCCGAAAACTTTTCCGTTCCGAAATGTGCACGACCTCTTGTTTATTCGTTTCGTTTTGGACCCCACATCAGTCGGCCAGTTACTGTGCTCCAACAATGGACGTGACACCAAAGTCACACCATCCTCTCGCTAAAGAAACGTGAACAGCGGCGATGAACGCGACTGAAATTTGATCAAAGAAGTGCACCAATACCATGGTAATTCACAAATTAAAAAAGCGCAGACTGCAGCTTTGCTAAATGAAAAATAAACCACATACTGCGCAGCAGAACTATCAAAGATAATGAACCTTTCAAATAATGCTGAAAACCTGGATAAATTTGGGGTTTCAGCATATATGACTCCGGGACTATGAATGAAATCATATGAAGGAAAAAACGTCTTACGTAACCCACTGTTTTTATTTCCCAATGGGGTGGCTTTTTGGTAGGCCAAGAGTGGTTTTGGTAGAAATCAACCTCTACGACTGACATTCCAAATTGCCTTGGATGACAACAGCAAACAAGACGATAGCTCTCCAAATTTAACAGGTGGTTCCACGTATACATAAGTTCAGGACTGCAGAATCGTGCCTTAACAGAAACGAATGACAAATGTATTTCAGTTCAACAAAATAACACCTTTCTCAGTTGAAATTACTGGTTCGTTGAATTTGGCTTAATACCAATTGCTTCTTCTGCACTGACTGTATTGGGTGGCCGAAGCTGCATCATTATAATTAGATACGTCAAGGTGGTGCCAATGATCTGAAGCAAAAGTCAAAAAAAAAAATTCAAGAAATGAGTAGTCTCTTAGGTTAAACCTAGAGTGGCCTAAAAGAGGGCCCTTAGGAACAATATTGCCGGATCCACAGATAAGTCTGTATATCTACAGATTTTCACAAATTTTCTAGACAAAAAGATTTTTTATTCAAATTTAAATCTACAGATTTTTTGAATTGCTCGTCCGCGATCTCCAATGTAACTTACAGGTGGCCGTGCATGTGCAAGAGTCATGAAGCTAGTAAAGGTCTTCCCATAACACAATTAGGCTATCTGCTGACCCCACGCAGTGTCAAGTGTGTAAAGGTCAGTGGTTAAAATGTTTTTTTTTTAATGATAACTTGGCTTATGCATCGCCAAAGAAGTTAAATCGTATGAGAACAGAAAAATTCTCATTATTGTATATCTACAGATTTTTTGTGCAATTTACAGACATTTTGGCCAAAATTCTGCAGGTATTTTTTTCCTCCATCTGGCAACGCTGTTTAGGAATTGAAAATCTCCTGGTGTTACACCAAAGTGTTAATAGTAGGCTATAAAAATGTGGCTTATACTCACTGTAGTAAAAGTACTTTTATTGACTATGAAGAGATTGCCAAGAGACGATATTTCGATTGTCTGTTGACTTAATTTTGTGCTCAGAATTAAGATCTGTAAAGAGATGCAAACGTTTTTGTTAGAGGATAAGTTAAACTCGTTAAACGTCAAGTTGTTAAACTTGTGGAACATGGTTTAATAATACAATCATAACTATACAGAAACATATCTATATGTTTGCAGTAAAAGTACTACGAATTAAATCTCAAGAAAGGGGATGACGTGGTGCCTAGCTGCTTGCCAGAAGAAGTGAAGTTCAGGGAAACAGGTATCTCCTTAAATATCCAAAGAATTTCCTTCGTGCGTCTGGCATATCCATCCTTCCAAGTCTATAAGCCTCTGGCGTCTTCTGGACAGAGGCAGTAGTAGCCTGCACACGTAAAAAGTGCAGTCTTCTTTCTTTTAGATTAACTAAACCAAAATTCACTTGAAGTCAAGGTCTCAATGATAATGTGGGTACTAAAAATGTTGCACCATACATATGTAAGGGGTTAGACGAATAATTCTATCTTATTCCAGGCTGTGCCTTGGTCAGTAAACCAGCTATGTTTATTTATGTAGAAACAGAATTAGTATCAACACTTCGGTCTACCGCACATTCTCGCCCGTAATGTGGTAGATAATGTTGATGGGTTTTTTGCGCGACACTTCTCAGTACAGCTGACAACAGTTGATCTCGCGCTTTGTGAATCAGTGTACAAATGTATTGGGGCGAGTTCATTTGTGGGTATAAGCCCAACTTCGTGTAGTACAAGTACACCTTGTCTAAAGGCCTTGCATTCTGACTCCATGGTTGATAAGGACACCGTTGTTTGTAAATTTGATCTCAATAGATAAGGTAACCACCATAATTGGCAACGATCCCATGGTTGATCTTCTGCTCGTGGATCACATGCGTAGCTGGCAACCGTAAGGATTTTAATTTCCGAAGTATCGGTGTAAACCCCCAACCTGTTTTCCTTAGGCCCTTATAAGTAATGCAGTGTCCTTTTCCTACTTGCCTGCCCTCTTTCGTTGACGTTGAGGTATGTCGTGCAAACTGCAAAACATGACAAAATGCGATGTATGGACATGGCCCATACAGTATGTAGGATAACAAAGCAACTAGCTCCGTTCGTGGATTTTTACCCGCACATTCTTCAGTTACAATGCTAGTTTGTCCCATGAGTCATCACAGACATAACTACTGGCATACTGTCTTGCATGTTGAAACACCGGAACAGATTTTTCGCGTATTATTTTGGTTCAGTAACATTGATCCAGATTTTGCTATTGTCAATTTTATTGCCAACATGTAATTGATTTGTAATCATGGGGAAATCTCGAAAGGGGCGTCAGAACTGTTGACTGATTTCATTCTCTGTAATGTATTCATGCATTTGAGAGTTATCGTACTCAGTACCATGATCTGACTGGAATACCATACGTTTACAGCCAGTTTCTGCCTCAGCGTTTCTGTGGTAGAAATTTCTCTTTAAATTTCTCAAAAACTTGAACTTTGGTATTTAAGAATGCAACTTTCTCATATCGAGCTTTTCTGCCAACAAACGTCACGAATTGTCAAACACCTGCTATTGTTGGAATCAGGAACGGTCCATCACTATCGGATAAAACAGTGTTTAGTCTGTCGGCTATTTGATTATCAGGCATTAAAATGCTTTGTCTTTTATATCCATGGAGACAAGCTGAACACGCATTAGGCTTGGGTTTTATTGAATACGGAGTACTAAAATCTCTTTGAGTTTTTGCAATCTTCTTTAGTATAGATACTGATACATGCACTAAACATGTATGTCGAACCTAAGTATTCTGCGACAAATATCAAGTTTTTGAGAACCTTGTTTAGTCAAATTAGTACTTATGGCTCAAGGTTAAAAAGTCATAATTATTGCAGCCAACACACTCTTTTAACTTGTTTTGTTTTAGGTTTGTAATTTTGGTAAGTCGACTACTAAACTATTGAATACTTCCATAAAAATTATTATTAAGAACTGGTTATAAAGAAGATACTACGACCAATTTCTTCAACAGAGTAAATGAAGGAAATACCTGATTTCCTTCAGCACATGTTAACTTTCTGGTCTGAGCTTTCAGCAATGCTTGTAATCCTTGTTTAGCCTGAAAATTAAAATAGGTAAATGGTTTACTGTGTACCTTGCTAGCCTTATTAACACACAAAGGTTTTGATGGTTCTGTTGTTTTATCGAAATAGTTGATTGTTGTAGATAATTGCGCAACCATGGAATACGATATTCCCGGAACAGTATTTGTTATGATAAACAGACTGCCATCAGAGCTATAAGGTCAAATGGATGCTAAGAAATTCAAGTTTATGCAATGAGATAGTCCAAGACAATAAGTATGCTTGTTACTGGATTATGTTATTGTTGTTGTTGCGTACGTGAACCAGGAACGTCTTTCACCTTCAGATTTTGGTGTGTTTAATATTGGCTTTAATCATCAATTAAACACATATCCAAAAAGAGTTCCAGAAATTCACTAACGATTGATTGTTCCGTAATCTTTATAATAATCTCGGAGGCTGGCTAAAAGGAAGGCTAAAAGGAAAACCACTTCTCCCCTCCTCGCGCCCGCATCGAAAATACACTCTCCCACTCTACCTGCATGGAAACAGGAGGCAGGCATGAGTGGTCGATCAACTCAATAAAGGTTCAATCTGACAAGTCGTCGGGCCGAACAATTCTTGCACTCCTTGCAATTCTCGCAAATGCAATTCTCGCACTTCTTGCAAATGCACTCTCCCATTCTACCTGAATGCAAACAGGCGGCAGGCACGAGTGGTCGATCAATCTGACAAGTCGTCGGGAAGAGTGCCGGAAAAACGTCCCGGGAAATGTGTCCGTAACTTAATTCATGACCGGCCCCGTGCATAGCACGGGCTTCCTCTTATGATGTATCTAAGGAGGTATAATAGAGCGTGGTGAAATGGTTGATTTTAGGCTGTTGCGTGCGAAAAAACAGGTTGTGAAAAAGTTTGACTTTAGCTCTGTCCTCACATAAAGTACTATCACTTGAAGGTTATGGTAACACAGCTAGGTACCGTATGCTTTTCTCTGGACACAGTTTATAACTTTCATTTTCTTAGAAATAGTAACACGAAGTTTGAAATTTTTTTGGTGTCAACAGGGATCAAACTAAAGAAGTGGTTATCTACAGTCAATGTCTTTTGGATCATTCTTTTTCCACTTCAAAATAAGGAAGAAATAGTAGTGGTTATTCGGCAGTCAGAGCAGAAAGTAGTCATAGTATAGACTTGTATAGCTATTGTGTTTGATGTTGCACAAAAGAAAAGATGCAGAAAATTTCTTAATGAAGTACAACCAGTTGTATAATAGACTACAAAAAAAAAACCTACAATTTTCGCTACACAGTGGCAGAAGTTTGCTAAAAGTCAGAAAATAAGAAGGGCTGACCTATCATGAACTCTGTTGATAAATTTAATTAACAATTTTTTGTTTTAGTTAACTTTTTTTTAGATAACGCTTACATTAGGCAAACATTAGGAGTATGTCATTTTGCTGTTGCATGAGGAGGAGCTGCTATTTCATATGCATTATATATGTTACTGTTCCATTTTGTCCATTTATAACAGGTGCTACTGTTCCCTAGGGCACTGGCTAAAATAGTTAGATGTCTCAGGCGAGTACAGTTTTCGTATAGGATTTTCTTATGTTGAATTTAGACTTACAAAACTTTCATTTTATTTTTTAATTTAGCTATAAGTACACTGAGCCAGATTTCACAGGGGGGGGGGGGTCTGTTAACAATTGACCAACTTCTCCCGGCAATGTCCCTTTCAATTTCTTGATTTCACTTTTTAAAATTAGTGCACATTCCAATGCAGTAATTCACTCAGTCACAGATCTCGCTTACCTGAACTGTGATATTTGCAGAGGCATCAGTTATGGTGTAAATGCGATATATTGCCACAACTATACTTGCTAAGTAGACTATATCGTATAGTTTGTAATGATCAAATGTAAGTACCACGTAAGAGAGAAAACATAGAAAAGTAGTCTTATGCACTAACTGGGCTGTGACGAAGAATGTAACTGAATTCTGCACGCTCGTAGTTATCTGGTATAGCGTATCGTAACGCTGATGAAGTCGAGTAAGATTCTTCTCCAGGAGGCATGTTGTCGAAACCAAGATGTTGTCTGCATCGTCATTCAAAGATGAAAAGCCTACTGCACATAAGTTAACAGCAACCATGAAGAATGCAGTGATGAATAGTTCTGTGAAACACTGAGCAGTTATATACGCAACTAGAAGGAAACTGGTCCAGGGGTTTGCATCGCCTGTTAACGAGAGCACACTCCAACCTAATGTTAAAAATACAGCAAATAAGCATTCAACGAAGGTATTGCGAAACAGAAACACAAATGTGTTGACTTTCTCTTGGAGTAGGTAATCAATTGTTCCAAACACTTTCAACACATTGCGAATGCATATTTCCTTCAGCAGACAAAAACAGTAGACCGAAATTAGAAAGCTTACTTCTAACACAGTGGTTACTTTGTTGGCCACATCTGAAAGTACGTTCACTGTCTTGCCAGACCAACCTACTTGCACCACAGTAACAGTAGCAAAAAGGACGAGAGTTGATAGTGCAATTCTGTATACAATGGACAGTACTCGTTTCCATAGTGAGTTTTTTTCAGCTTTGTAGAGCGAGTAATGTTGTAGATCAAAGGAAATAAGTCCCAGAAGTTGACCCAGAGTGATGATGGGGTGGAAAATGACATAAGAAGTGGTTTTCTTTCGAGGATGAAGAGAGTGCGAAGATCTTTTCCTTATGTCAGTAGTTTCGCAAGATGCAACACGGAACATATTGGAATCCTTGAATGGCAATGCAGTAACTTTTTCGATTGTGCCTCTTCCAGCAAAGAACACCTGTAATGCGATACTAAGTAAGGAATTGAATATTAAATATTGAACATGCTGAATATTTAAATCTCATACATCCTAGTAATTCCAATACACTCTAGTAGAAGCATTGAAAAAAAAATATAAGAAAAATGCACATTACAACTCCACTTTATTAAATTTCAGATCTAAAGTCGGCAATCTTAGTTGGAATGATATTTTCTTTCAATGCATATTTGAGTTTATTTTGTGTATATTTATTTATTTTCTATTTGAAATTCGAAATTCGGCCCCCACCCCTAAATTATTTGAAGGTAGGAGTTTCATTTTCCAACTCGTGAAGTTATGGACCAAAGCTCGCTTTTCATGAAACTTCAATCAAATCAGAACAAACTTGTGAAAGTTATTGTTTACCAAGCAGTCAAACACAGTGACAGACAAACAAAACCCAAATTCAGTCGCGTGTTAAGGCCTCACTTCGCTCATTCAATAGTTTTATCTCACACGATGTTGTGACTTTGGGTAATGTAACTGTAGGAAAGGTCCATGATTGGTGTTTGTTGTTATCATGTGACTAGAAGTGGTTGCTCCTGATTGGATGACCCGAGAAAGATTACGACTGGTCGTGGACATGTGGGCTCTGGATGGATAATGTCTTCGTTCATGGCGACGTTAGAAGAAAGAGGCAAGATTGGTTGTGGTCATGTGACTGGAACTCTCCTATCTAGACATGGCGGTCACGTATGGTCTATTCTGACTGGTGTATTGATGTCTTCATTCATCTCATGGACTGTGAGTCACATGACCAGAAAAGGCTCGTGAGTGGTCATGGTGAATATAGACTCTCACGATTGGACGGTCATAATGTGACAAAGTTTTACAAAACAAAATGACATGCCGTAGAGATATGATCGTGAAGATTGTTGTGGCCAACCTCCTCGCTCTTGTCTATGAACGACATCCTTCAATAGCTGAGCATGCATAAATACTCTACATTCTACGAAAAGGTGCATACCCACTTGGTTAAGTTTGGTGTTCAACATGACTATGATCATAAAGGCAACAGTCGTTATCATCAACAGCGTGACGTCATCCGGCCTCCAACGTAATTTGTTCTAAATTGACGAAATTATACGTTAAATTCTAAATCAATACAGGTGCTGACTGACCAGTTAACATGACGTAACTCATTTGCAGGGTAAATGATCAGAGTGCTACCTTTAATCATCAGGACAAAGTGACGTCATTCGTATCCCTAGCATAATTTGCACTAAATTTCATGAATTTACTGCATCTTCTATTATTTTCATTAAAGAGCATACTATTAGATGAAGATGGTGGATGTTACTTCTCCAATATTGCTATTCATTATAGGTTGTCCTTGTCAACGACATCCTATCGACGTGGCTACCTTGTTTTCATCATAACCTCATACAATGTGAAGGCCTACAATGTGTCTCCATATGACACATCATTGGGTGACATCTCTAATGACACTGGCTTCAAACTGTGTCACTTCCGGTCCAAGCTCTTCACCTTGACACACACCTTGCCACGATTCGTGACCTTAAGGGCACGCAGTGAACCGCACCGATTCGCTCAGCACGTGATACTCGCACCAGCACCTGCTGTTACGCTGGTGCAGACAGTTGGCCCACCCTTCTGTGATGTTACACCAAAAGGTAAGTCACTACGCAACGCAGTTACGTCCATGAATCATGTGTGCATGATTTATGAGCTTCCTCACATGCTGGCCGCTGCTTCCATCACACTGTTGCAAGGTTCAATGCCGTATGGGCAGATGCCATTGCAATTCACATACATGGCCGTTTTTTGGTGTATTTAACCTTTTAGCATATCACCCATTCCCTTCTTGTGCCATCGATGGAACTGGTAGTAGTAAGGGAAAAACGCAGAGCAACCCTTTTCGAGCAACTCATCAGGAAAACCCCGTGCGGATGGGCCCCTTTACCACACTTCTATTTGAGTAATTTTTTTGCAGGTTTTTTTATACAGTGTTGTTGTTGGTTTGTTCACCCGTGTGCATGTTTTATCCCGGGGAGGGGGGGGGGGGATACAATCGTGTTACTTTCTAGCGTGTGGGTTGGCTTGGGACTAGTTTAGCGAGTGGTTCCGTAGGTCTTTGTATCAGCTATGGCTCCCAAGCACGACGTGGTCTCGAGGTTCCTGTGCAAGAAATGCAAGGTCTGTTCCAACATCGACTATGTTAAGGATCTGTTACGGCATGGACTCTCTTTAGGATCTGTTCCAGCGTGGACACCCACCTTGGCTGAACACGACTAACTTAGAGCTGGATAATGTTTTCGGATTAAAAAAATTCCTATTAACGTATTTTTCTAAAAACTCCAGAATTACATACACAGTTTAGGGATAAAGTGTTGTGATAGTTAACTCCCATTTGTTGGTTTCGGCTGGGCGTGGATAAGATCACACTAATTGTCTAAGTTAGCAGTGGAAACAGCTGACACAATGGGCGTATTGAAATCGAGGAAATGTGAGGGTGAGCATGCTTGGAATCCAAACGAACAAAGTAAACACTAGGCTTGGTTTTTACAAACTTGGTTTTAAGCTAAGTGCAGATATGCGTTTGCTAATGGTTCATGTTTTGGCCCTGAGCTCGAAGCCATGCACCGTGAAGTCTGGGATTTCAAAGACATGAAAAAAAACCTTATTTTTTTAATAGGTTTGCTGAGGAGTGAAGGCTTAGAATGCTGAACCCAGAGCAATGAAAAAAAAATAATTTAGCATCTGCAACAAAGTAGAATCAACTCAGTTAACAATGTGCAAAGTTAATTTTTATTACTTAAAAGCTAATGTAAAAATAACAAAAAACGCATAGACTGTTCAAGTAACAGTTATGTTTAATTTGCTTTGATTTCTTAAGGAGCGTTAACCTAAGGAGATTGTAAGCCCCAAGGAAGGAGAGTAGACAACGAGAGGGAACGTGTAGCTGTAAAAATCCAAACAGAACACCCAGGACCTTTGATATGCCGCAATCGACATGAGCATGAGACTACAGGGCCCTAAGCAGTAGTTACACACATAGTTTCAACCATGGAGAAATTAGAATTTGTACTCTGCCTAGGATGGTAGCACTATAAAGGTACTTCAGATACAAGTCAATTAATGAATGTTTAAATTAATGGTAAACAAGATGGTGGATCGGCCTACACTTTGTTTCTTTCTCTTGCTCTCTCGTTTCCCAACTTACCTTCCCTATGGATTATTAACTTCTGTCTGCATGTTTCCAATACAAACTACATTGACTGTTGCTATGCACTAGAAGCAATCGTTTAATGGAAAAATAATGGTGTTTTTCTGTCTATGTTCACAAATACGAATTATCAATTTGCTATGTGTGTCAAAAACAACATCCTATGAACGTCAAAAAAGTAACAATTTAATGAAAAGCGAAGAGAGGAAGATTAGTTTTGAACAAGTTATCAATAACTGACGAATCGACAAATCGATCGTGAGTATAAAAATTAAAACGGGTTTATTCAACAGTGCATTTGTATGATTAAAGCTTTCATGTGCAAGGTACTTGCAGGAGTTCCGGCGGCTGTGTTCCCATCTCTGTAATGTGTGGTGCAGTGGCAACCCGGACCACTGCACTGTGACTGAGGTTGGCGCTAATGACCAAGTTGTCGACGCGCCATTAAGCCTCAACCCCCCCC
>JAHWFP010120617.1:55723-98089 GCA_023313725.1 Lithobius niger | reverse complement strand
CCCCCCCCTTTCGTGTACAGTTAAGTGCAAATAACTTTTTCAAAGAAATTTGATGATTGAAACAAATAATTTTGACGAATACAAATTCGTAACTTTTTTTAACAGCTCGAAAATCTGAGTAAGACATTCAGCAATGCTGACGACTGCTCAAAAATTTTCTACCTTTTACACAAAATGTGTGATAGTATGAAATTTTATATCTGAGTAGGGTTCCCAAATTTTCAATTCAGAAGTAGCTTTTGAGTAGGAAAACAAGAACGTATGAAAAAAACTTGGTGGAAGAGCAACGATGGTGAGTGCCATAGGTGGGATGAGATTGAATACGTGTATAGGGTTAGACCGGACCGAGCTGCCTCTAGTGGTAAAATTTAATGACGTCAACTTTTTTAAATATATTAACATTCTTTGTTAAGTGTTGACTGTACATTTTTCAAAACTGTGACCCAGAGATCCGGTATCCCAGTTTATCACGTGACCCGATTTAACTCAGTGACCCAATTTGACCCAGTGGCCCAACTTGGCCCAGTGTCCCGACTTGACCAAGTTGCCTAGTGGCTCCTACTAACTCAACTCTTGTTCAGAACTCTACAATCTGCACTCCTGGTCCTTGGACTGGCAATTAAAATTGGCCCCTCAAAAATGCCAAGTGCTACATCTAGGAAAACAAAATTTTCATTTCGATTATTACCTTGCTGGTGTTGACCCATTACCTTGTGTGGAAATTGTTAAAGACTTGGGCGTTTGGGTATCAAAGGACCTTAATTTTAGTGATCATTGTAATATGATTGTAAAATCAGCGCGCCAAAGGGCCGCTGTCATTCGGAAATAATAAGGTGACCCAAAAACCTTAGTTTGGGCGTATAAGGTGTATATGTGGCCAATGCTTGAGTATGCCAGCCCGGTCCGGTCCCCACACCTTCTAAAAGATATATACCTCTTAGAATCAGTCCAATGTAGATTTACAAAAACATTAAAAGGTTTTTCTCACTTACTATACGTGGTTAGGCTTAGAATTTTGAAACTGGAACAACTGGAATTACGGCGATTAAGAGCAGACTTAAATTTGACCTACCCGTTGGTCCGTGGACACGTGGGGGTCGATTACACTATTTTCTTTGAGCACCGTTCTGGAGACCGTACGAAGGGACACTCCTGGATACTAGGTCCTGACAGATTCAGGACTGATACCAGGAGATTTTTCTTTAGTACTAGAGTGGGGAATTGTTGGAATCTCCTACCTAAGGCGGTTGTTGAAGCCAACACCACTACAGGTTTTAAAAATTGCTTACAAAAGGTATGTCTGAATAAATTTTTACAAAGAAGGTTATTTTAGCATAAATTAGTCAGTCCGATGATGGTATCAGTCTGTAACTATATTTTAAGTAATTTAAAATTTTTTTTAGCTACTTAAGTTATTTTAAGTTATTTTTTTTAGCTGTAAAGTATTTTTAAATTGAAAATTGTATGTAATGATAAAATCTAAAATGTGTTAGTAACTTTTGTGTAAAATTCGGACCATGTAAGTGGCTTGCCCTATTGGACCCTGTTTTTGCTTGTATACAAATAAATTTATTATTATTATTTTTATTATCTTATATACATTCTTAAACTTTGTGTATTTTATGTATGTAAGTTATCGAGTTACACATTGTACTGTATTATTCTGTATTATTATTTTTAGCACACACAAGTTCTTAAATGAACTTCGTGCTACTTTTCTCTCGTTAAATAATTATTATTATTATTATTATTATTATTATTATTATTGTATCTGCACATACAGACTCATTGAGTCTCGTGCTTTATGTTTAATAAAGTATTATTATTATTATTATTATTATTATTATTATAAATTATTATTACTAAGCCAACAAGATAAAAAAAAAAGAACATTTTACAAATTTGTTCTTGTCGCACCCGGGCAACAGAACACTAGTGCCAGCCCTCTTTCGATTAGTAGGTTGGCGTGCACAGTGGCATGCAATGTAGTATGCTCATAAAGGCGTCAAGTTTTAAGCCTATACTGATGTAAAATATATATTCAGCGTGAATAACTTCGTATTTGCCATAATTTTACAGCCATCTTACTTTTTCTGTTTTATTAATCTATGGTGTACATGGTTTACAAAGCTACAAACACTACAGAAATACTACAAAGACCAGGCTCGATATGTAGTATAGGATTTGACAAAATAAATTTGAAGAATACGACCAGACTGGCAGTACAAAAGTTTTTTTTTTTAATGTAGGCCTATCGACATAACATTTCAAGAATAAAATGTAAACACAAAATTGATCAATGACTGAAAGCTTCCTAATTTGTCATCATGCAACTCCAACCGTTCGTTTTTAATTTGCTAACTTGTTCAACTGTTCACATTTTTGAATGAATATGCACTTCACAAAATTTGCGGGAGAATTTGCGGTAAAACATCGCCAGAGTTGAAAATTGCAGTCGAGAGGGTAAGCCTATAATTTAACGCAGATCTAAGACATAATATATCATCATATTTTCTACCCTGACACAGAATATTTCAACTTTCAATAGGCTAAGTGTAAAAGTACTAATCTTAATCATCACGTAAGAAACTTTACATACGGTAAGAAGGTGTAGAAAGTGGATTTGAGCTTGATAGATGTTATATTTCATCAGTATAGGGCAGTAACACTTTCACTTTTCATATGACTTCCTAGCCTTGCTTTTTCGGTCATTACTTTTACAAAACCCATACCATTAATTCCCAGTGCTTCCTCATTTCAACTTGAGTCTTTACAATCAGTGAATGCAGTTTTTTTCCAAAAATTTGTGTGCTAGGCCTATGTTTTTCTACTGATGTCTAAAGGGATTGTACGAGTTACTCAGAAAGTATCTCAGTAATATTTGCTTGACTGAGGCAGCCTCGAAAAATGTGGCTCAAAGTCAAGTTCGAGTCATCGTTCGGAATACGACATCCACACTCCACTTCAATAGCTACTCAGACTTCACTTCAATAGTTGTCACGCCAGATGGAGGAATGGTAGGTTCAGGTGAAAAGATAATTAAACGGTAATGTGCACAATAATGCAACGGTTAACCTCCGTAAAGAAGAAAAAGGCAGTCTTTGAAGTAATCTGGATGTGTTTACATATGAGAGTAATTCGAAGGTAATCAAGGAACCATAAGCACGTGTGAGGTAATCCTACTTCAAAGACGTAAACTGATAATGGCAGTCTCTTGACTTCGTATATAGGGCAGGGTTAGTAGTTTACGGAAAGGGTCAAAAACACTCCCCGACCTTGTACCATACGTCAGATGACCTGTGAAAAGCTCTGAAAGTCAAAATAAGGGTCAGAAAATTTATGTGACGACTAAAGTGAGTAGTCGTTAGCGCATCACTCGTGATGTAGGTATAATACACCTTTATTTAACTAGTATTTTGGTATATGTGACAAGGAAATCTCATTGACTGGATTCACTCAATCCTTATGCTGCTAGGTTGTGACATAGGAAGTGTTAGAAAGATTAATAACGCTGAAACAAGATTTGATAACAGCCTTATGGATTCTGAAAAGTCTCTCCCTCTCCTTAGCCTTCCAGTTGATTTTACGTTTCTCTTCAGGGATTGTTTCATCATCGATTGACAGGTCCATAGAAAGAAATGGAGGGATATTGACTTCGTGGGGTTTGACGCATGGATTAGGTAAATCGGATGGTTAGTTTCCGAGTTAAGTGGATATTTCCACGTGAGTAATACATGCATTTTGATTAAGCTATAATGTAAAATTTAAAGCGATTTTTTTTTCGAACTAGCTAGAGTAGGCACAACTTTTTTTTGAATTCTGGACGCTTTATCTAATTAGAAACAACCTCAAAACCTTCTGTTGAAATTTGTGGTGGGTTATATGAGAGCTTTACTAGCCAACTCGTTATTTTATCAGGAGTTTTATTAATGCTCTCTCCTCGTTTTTTTGCAATATTCACATGAGTGCCCCAGGGGCTTCAACGAGATAATTTATGTATTAAGATCGTTCGTCACCTTCGCAATTTGCTGCTATTCACCGATCATGGCTATTGCGCCATAGATTTACCGGATCTTCGGTGCATTGCTTTGGTCAATTTTAGCAGAAGACAGAGAAAACATTTTTTAAATCGATAATTTCTTTCAAATTAGTTGTTCTTGCTCAAGTTTGCTGGAAACCCTTCACAAAGACCGTGGTAAACCTTGGAACTTTTTTCTAATATGCAGCTGTTCCAGTGTGAAACCACAGCTTTGCAAAATGTTAAAGACTAAAGAATGAGAATTAAAAATGTGGAACAAAATGAGTCATCGATCGTTTGTCATCAACCGTTGTGTTCGGGGAAATCGGTGTGTGATTGATATCTGTGAGAGACATTGCTAGCCAGTCAATGTGAGAACGGTGTCGGAAAATATTTCTAGACGTTCAGATTCTATCATTATAAGATCAACCTCAAAAGAGTGAGTAAGATCCACGACATTTTAAGAATCGGGACAAAGACGCATGACTTTGGTCCGAATTAATGATCTGGAATATTTCCTAAAAATTGCCAGGAGTATCTAACAGTCACAACTGGGCCCTACCAAAAAACAAATGTGAGACAAAATAACAACAAAAGCTGCTTAATTTAAAGAGAAGCTAAACTTTTTGTTAATTCGTTAACGTTCCACAAATCATGCTAGATGAAGGACCATTTTCAACGTAGGACATGCACGTAGAATCTCATCATGTTTGGCCACTATTTTTGCTGTAAGCAGCAAAAAGTTCGTAGGAACGATGCACAAAACACTCACGAGTGTTTTTCAGTTGCGTTGCTCCACTGTGAGCATTATGCAATTGCGTTACTATTTCATTCCAGATTACATTGCCTACGGTGCCCTGGAGATAAGTTGGTTAGGAGGGTTTGTCTAAAGTTCTGACAGCTATTCTAAATCGTATGTATCTGAAGAGTTTAAGCTTCGACTGGCACTTGTTACAACGAAAGCTGCCGTTCATGCAAATTGAAGATCGATAGGCAACAATCCATAGTGTGCAAGTAGGCACCAGTACACAATCAAGTGGACTCAGCTTAATTTAGGTTACAATCCGTCAACAAGTCGGAGGAGCTTAACTTGGGTGTACTTTTTCTCATTTACTGCAAGATTTCAACCTGTGTAAAAACAGAACTGCCTACTAAATACCTGTTGTGAATATAAATGGAAATTAGAAAAAAACTTAGACCTAATGGAACCGAGCTGGTAACAGTCTACTCAACCACCTGATACATACCTTGAACCCACCCGATACTTTTTCGCTTAGCTATGCTTTGCTCGCTACGCAAAGGAGCGAGCAAAGCATAGCTAAACAAAAACATTACCTCAAGCGAGTGAAGAAATGTAGAACATGGTATTATAGCTTGATATAACTGAGTGACAAACGTGTTAGAGTTAAGCAAAGTAACATCATTCTTAAATCAAGAATCATGATTCCATAGTATTTGGCATAGTTTTATTTCTTTCTTCCACATTGGTAGCACTAGGCGGATGAAGTTGCAATATCATAATCAGATATGTCATAATGGTGCCAAGGATCTGAAAAATAAATAATAAATTCAAGGAACAACTAAAGTAAGGTTCATCGATATTTTATAAGGTCCTGTTTTTCCAAAGATATAAGAGTATAAAAAATGTAATCTACTTACTCCTGTAAAAGTACTTCTATTGATTGTAAATAAACTTCCTATCGATGAGATTTCGACTGTCTGTTGACTTAATTTGGTGCTCCAGAATTAAAATCTGTAAGGAAATAAAAACATTTTGAGTAAAGATTGTGAAATTGGAAACAGGTTGCTACAAAGCAAACAACTCCTGAGGTAGAGCAGATTGGGGTTTATTTTTTGTTTATAAATTTTGCTTTTGACTAACCATGGATGTTGTCCACGTTTCTGTATGTACGTCATTCACCGACTCACGGACATTATCAGAACCGATTATTACTCCTGATGTCGGTAAATACGGACGAACACATGAAAGGTCAACTTGACTGAACCATGTACAGACTAATTCAGTGAAGCTGAACGGTATCCGTTGCCTGACACACAGTACCGGCAGCAGATGTCTTTTTGTGCCAGAGATAATAATGTACTAACTGTTTTATCTTTGGTATTATGCTGCAAAGATTAAGTTGGTGGGACACACGTTTGGATAATTCACTATTTACTCTTTACCCAATACCCATGGAGAAAGGAACATGGAAAATGTCCCTACCAACAAACGACTGCACTCTCAGCAAATAATCATAAAAAGTTTGATTTCATTATTTTTCGCTAAACTCGCCTTTAAACGGCCTTCAGTACCTTAGCAATGTGTCATACATTGCTTGATTTGCGTGATGAACAACAAATGCAAGCCAGACAAACTTAGAGCCGGAACAGTTGTACTCGTAGATTTAATTTTCAGGTGCTTGTTGCGATTGAATTGGTGTTTTGATTAGTTTGTAAAACTATCTTCTGCTGATGATAATATGTAAGATGGTGCTTACCCTGTGAACTCTTGTTTCGAGTTTAACGTCGGCATAGCATTGCACACAATATGCAAATTCTTTAACTAGGATAACTAGGATTATATTATGTACAGCAAATAGTAAGCTACATTTATAACTTTTACTGACAATCGTAGCAACCACCAGCTATCGTACATAGTTTACCATCCAAATGGCTAAACCACCAGTTTTGGTATAACCAGCTAAGCAGCGAATGTAACATACTAGTTTCTGCCCAATAGTTGGGAAGATCACAAGCTACTTGGATAGTAACAAATTGCAGGCAGTCGATATCTTTTGTTGTATTAGGCACAGTCACCTAATTAGACATTTTGTTACGTTGGCTGTTAAACCTTTGACTTAATTATTAGTTAGCTCTTAAAAGAAGATTTCACAATACTTTGGTTATTTATTTCTTGTTTAGTAATCATGCAAGCCCGTACTGAACTGATAGCGTGACCGGAAGAGACGAGACGAACATGATCAAAGATAATGCTTAGATATAACAAAAGTTTTTTTTTTTAAATGGGTGTTTAGTTTCAATCAATGACTGTCTCGAGCATATAGGCCATTAGGCCTACCTACCTGATTTCCTTCAGTGCATGACAGCTTCCTGGTTTGAGCTTTCAGCAATGCATTTAACCCTTGTTTTGCCTGAAAAATAAAATAGATATATTTGCCGCACACATTTTGCAGCTTTATTAACCACATAAAAGTTTTGATGATGTTAGTGTCATTACCAAACAGTTGATTTTAGCGGTTAATTACGCACACATAGATCACAAAACTCCTTGAAAAGAATTTATTTTTATTTTTGGGATAAACAGATTACTGAGGCCTTAAGTTTGAATACGTGCAGAATGTCTTGACTAACAAATTCGGTTGGTGTTTATGGACTCAGGTGCTACAAGGAAGGAAGTTACTATTCTTGTTACTTGATTGTAATATTATTATTTCGTTTGTGAACCAATTACGTAAGCAGAACTGAAGATTAAAGTCTTTACAGACTCATCGTTCCAAAATGTCACCTAAAAATCATTCCACGATGATATACTGAGATGTAACAGAGCGCTAACTGCTTCATTTATGCCTGTTGTGTGGGAAAAAACATATTTGTCTGTAAATCTTCATTTTTCCCTCTGTGTCAAAGTTGGCCTAACGGGGATGATACACGTCTTTTGTGAAAACCAGAAACGTAGAAAGAGGTCTGTTCTGAACAAGGAAAGCAAGACAGAACTGATATAGTATATGAACGTAATACCTCCCAACTCGCCAAATTTTCTGTACTAAAAAAATTCATCCACCTTCTGAGAAATAAAAAAAAAAAATACTGGTTTTGCTGGTTCGACTCTAGGTACTCAACCATTTTTTTTCTATACAATTCCAGTGATTTAACAGCTCGAGATGGTTATGGGGAATGGCCAAAGGCTAGAGTACATTGCATTCGATTTCGTTTACTGCTTTGTATATACGTGTGTAAACTAGTTATCTAAGGTCACTGTGGTCACAGCAATGGAAATTCAACTTAGTTCAAAGAAAGCAGATATATCCCTTTGAAAATTAGATTAAATAACGGCTCTTTTTATTCCAAGTCAATTCTGCCTCCATTTATCAGTTTCATAATGAAGACCATCATGGAAACCACCATGAAGACCACCTATTACTACAACAAAATAACGGAACATATTTTCATTATAAATAAAATAAGAATTTGTCTTTCAGTTCCCTCTTGGTGAATTTTGTTTAAATGTCTCCGTTTCATTGCATGTGTTACGCACTGACTGATGTAGAAAATGCTGCTATTCAATAAAGTACAGTATGGACATACATCGTCCATGGAGTTGCATGCGGAAGATACGAGCCGATATTTCGTACCTATTAGGCGTGCTTGTAACAATTTGATTCATTTATGCGGGTACTTATAAACTATTGTCAGTATGGACAGATGACAACTTTGTCCTAAATTACAGTATGTTTTTAGACATAATTCTCCTTTGTTCAATTAGAACATGGAAAACCTATTTTGTTAATTTAGCCGTAAAGTTAAAAAAAATGCACACAGCAATGCACTAATTCACTCTAAATGAAAGACTTGCTTACCTGAACTGTAATATTTGCAGAGGCATTAGTTATGTTGTAAATACGGTACATTGCAATGACTATTGTTATTATAATGAATATTCCGTATTTTGTGAAATGCTCAAGTGTCAGTATCGTGTATGACATGAAACCGAGAATGAGAGTGTTATACACTAGCTGGGCACTGATGAAGAATGTGACTAAATTTTGCACACTAGCAGCTAGGTGATACAATTCATCATAGCGAATATGCAGCTGGATAAGGTACTCCCCTAGGAAGCTGGTCCTCGAAGCCATGACATTATCCGCTTCATCATTTAGAGATGAAAATCCTTCTGAACATAAGTTAACAGCAACCAGTATAAATGCAACGGTAAATAGTTGAGAGAAAAATAACATAATCAGATATGTAATATGAAAGAAAACGGTACTGTGGTTGATATTAGCGTAGTCTGTCAATGTGGGTACACTGTGATAAATTGTCAAAAATATAGCAACTATGCATTCTAGGAAGATATTCCGGAACAGAAAAGCAATTCTTTTGACTTTCTTTTGAAGTAAATAATCAATTGCCCCAAACAATTTCAACACATTGCGGATGCGGTTTTCCTCCAGCAGGCAAAAACAGTAAACCGAAATTATTATGCTTACATCTGACACATTGCATACATTGTTGAAGATTTCAGTAATTAAGTTTGCCTTCCTTCCGGCCAAAATCAATGGTCTCACCATCTCCACTACATTGTAAAGAACGAAAGTTGATGCTGCGGTTTTATATACGATCGACAGCATTCGTTTCCAAAGCGGGTTTTTTCCAGCTTCACGGAGGTAATAAGGCGTCAGATCAAAAGAGACAAGTCCCAGAGTTTTACCTAGTACGACGATCGGGCTGAAAATATCATAGGAAATTGATTTCCCACAACGACGCTGAGACTGAATTGAGCTTTTCCTTATATCCGCAACTTGGTTAGGTGAAGTATGGAACATAGTGGAAGGAATGATTGCACTTGGTAAGTTTTTTTCCAACAGCACCCTTTCCAGGGAAGAAAACCTGCAATGACACGCTAAGTGAGGTAAAATGTTGGAATAAGATTACATGGCAAGTAATTAAGTATTATGGTAATTCAAGTTAGGGCTATCCAGTCATGTATGCAGTGAAGAAGGAAGGGATAATTATGTGGAGTGCGACACTTTCGAATAATAGGAGAGGGAGACCACACAAAATGTCTCTTAATTTATTTTACAGAAAAACATCTTTACACGACATAAATTTTTATTTTTATTTTGTATAGAATATTCAACTGCCGACTGGATCTCAGTCAAAGCTACTGATCATTTATATCAAAGTTTCCTTGATGAAATTGCCAATCTTGGTTTTGTACAACTTGTTGCCCATCCAATATGTGGCATGAACATCCTCGATTTGCTTTTAACGAATGATGTATATGAACCATTAGAAGCGAACCATGTATAAGCTTCTGAAAACACTGCGGTACCTTCAATGCACAGAAATCTCAACAGAACGTTCCAAAAATGTTTGATGAGGGAAACGACGTTACCATTCAACATGACTGATGGCTCCATCCAGAGTCAGTCGATAATCAATCCAGAATTACTCGATAAATTGTGCTTTGCGTATGCTCATAGTTCCTCAATGAGACAGGATACCTCCAGGAAAACAGAATCAGATAGCGTAGAGAAACAATTTTTTTTTAATTCACCACGCTTTTTCCAGTCAGGAACAACCATAAAACCTTTTGTTGCAATTTGTGGTGAGTTTACCCCTTTTTTAGCCTGTGTTTACTCGCCTAAATCTCAATATAACGTTTCGTTGATAAATATTCTGAAAATTGTATCTAGGACAACAATTCTGGTTTAATATACAGTGAACTCGCTGATGACCTCATCGAAAGTTTAAATATAAGATATTCTTACCACGATCTTGAATTTACGAAGCCGTAGTGCTTAAGTACAGCACGATTCCAAGAAGGCATTTTGTCATATAGAAAACCCTTGCACACATCCAAAAATTATTTTACTCTATAAAGAGGAAGAAGCCGACACTTTCTTTAGCAAAAAGCGTATCGTCTTTATCAGTCTCATAAAGGTAACGATATGCATTCATTGATGCCATAAGCATCAATTCCCCCCTCCCCCCCCCCCATTGATACACCCATTTCATTTCACTTATCTTGAATGGGAACAGGGTTTATCTCTGACAAAAAGTCCAGCAGAACGATAACCAGAACATACTTGTGGCCACGGATCTGTACACACGCTAGTGTGTCGCGCCAAGTTAGTGTCTTTTCTGGTTTACAACCTGGGGGTGTAATGGGAATGGCATGGGAGAGTGCGTAAGTACGAAAGTATTGTTACAATCATTGTTAGTATTGTCGGCATCGTCTCTGATTGGACGACCAAACTTTGAACAATGACATCATGTGCAGTGACGTGCGTATCAAGACACACACTAGTGTGTCGTCTCAAATCTAAACAACTTTGCCAAAGAAATTGTGTCTACGTCAAATTCACGAAAAACAAACAAAGTGTCAAAATAAACCCAAAAACTGTAAAGAGGTAACCAAGTTGAGAATGGTTCGACCTCTCAAAGGAGTAATATATGAAATTAAAATATTAGAAAAAGTACCACTCAAGCTATTGTTGACGTGGCATTTTATTACACATATGCGGGCTAGTTGAGTTGAATCTAATACATACACAATTAAAGAAAAAGAAGTGATATCATATCAAAAACCAAAACTGGTAAAAGGGACTGCCAAGTTCCGAATGGTTCTGCCCTTCAAAGGAGTTCTGCCCTTCAAGCGAAGCATCGCTGCTGTTATAACCTCAGAGCCAATATCCCCGGCTGAACTACAATACGAAAACTTGGCAAAATTATTGCCAAGTTCTGTCAACAACATGAAAAGAATTGGGATGCGAAGATCCCTACGTTCGTTGTGTCTGAACTCGTCCGTCAAGCCAAGTATGAATTTTCACAGAGATATTGGTGACGGTCTCAGGCGCTTCCTGGTTGCTATTGACAGACTTCTATAAATCTTGGCAATTGATCTGGCACCAAAATTGCGGGAAGTAATATCCAAAATCAGTCGGATGTAAAAGTCCAACCGAGCTTTCATTTATGCAAAATTAAATACCCAAATCCCAAAACTGTTGGATTTAGATAAAAAAAAAAAGTGGGTCCAGGTACATTATTTGTCTGACAAATCTCCCCTTTGTAGAGCAAAGCTGGCTCCGTTTTATAGGCACATTGTGGCAGTAAAATATTCTCCACTGTGGTATAGTCTACAAATTATGGGAAGAGTCAACTTGGCTATTGCTAACAGGCTGCCAACATGTCAACAACTTAAGATCAGTTCCTTGGTGAATTTGGATAGATTTTTTTAAAGAACAGTTTAAAACCTCACAAAGCTTGTTGTGTGTGTAGGGACGTAGGTTGTTTCCAGTCAGGCAAACTGTTGCCCACTGGCAACACTGCAGGACTAGGGGTTAACAACTGTTAAATTAATTCTTCAAATGAAAATGGAAGTAGGCCTGTGCAGGGTTGACAACTTACCTACTCAGTGATGAATACTTTGTATACCTCTGCGTGTTTCCAATGCTAACTATCTTGAGTGTTGCAGTGTGCCAAAAGTAATCAATTATGGGGTTGCCTACCATTGCACATATAAATTATAAGTTTGCAATGAATGTCAAAGAATATGTTGAAACTACTTGATAATTTTAAAACAAGAATAAAAAAGATGCTGACTGGACTCAACAAATTGATTGTTTGTACAAAAAAAAACTTGTTCGGTTTTCTTCAGCTGCAAATTCGTAAAGATGTAGTCAGTATAACACATGTTTCAAACGCATTTGTTTGAAACAAAAAATATGACTACAAAAAATTCATGACTCTCTCACTAACTGGACAACCTGAGTCAGCAATTTTGAAAGGTTGGTGGCTTGACTATAACATCCTGTCATACGCACTTCGAATATTGGAAAAGCTGTTGCACCAGCTTTTTTTATCATTACTTATAATACGGTCGTGAAATTGTGTACGTATAGCAGAAAAACGATGGAAGTCCATGTTCGTTTGGGGCCAAAGTTATTAATACCTTTACGCGGGACACTGCAAAGTGATTAAGGTAAAATAACAAGGCCAATCACACATTTTAAAAGAAAATACCTATAATTTTTAAACTACAGACTGTAATGTATTTACGCAGGTTAATATGCAAGACAATAAAGTGACGAAAAAGCGTATAACACTCAAACAATAGGCTGTGTGACCAGACAAAAGCCCTGTAGTTTAGAAATAATAATAGAAAAGTCACATTCTATCTATAAATCATTGTAGTCTTTAACACATCATTCATAATCAACACATAAAAAAAAAAAGAGAGAAATCATAGAAAGATAGTTTTATACACTAGCTGAGCAGTGACGAAGAATGTGACAGAATTCTACAGACTCATAGTTAAAGGAATACTAAACCCTCCAACAATGAATTTTTTAATCGATAGTTTAGATACTGGAATTAATGTTAACAGGTACCCGACGTCAATAGGAGTCATTGTTTACGCCGTACGAATTTTTAAACTACCTGATTTAAGAATATGATGCACAAGCTCTGGAAAAAAATCCCGTTTGAACCACCACGCGGCGTGACGTCATTACTTTTACGGCGCCTTCCACCTGTCTGCGTGACCTGCGCGTGCGCCAGAAACAAAACGGCATCGCCTGGGACTCTCGTAGTGCGGGCATTTCTGGCCTCTACATCACGACAGGTCATCACTGGGGATCCCACAGGTCTTCTGGCTTCTTTGGTGTTTTCTTAGCGATCTCGCATCATTTTGCCTTACGTTTACCACTTGCAACAGATTCAAACTGATAAGGCTGCAACGAATTGACAGCGACAGCGTTGTTGGTAGCCATGTTTGTTTACAAGCAGAGAGTGGTCGCGCGTGTTGCACGATGGGAAGGATGCGCTCCCTACTTCCGTTATGGTTTTTGACGTCATAATGCTTTACGAAACCTATATCTATAGTCGCGAGCTCTCGTGGTGCTACGTTTGGTTGGGTGTCTTAAAAAACGCACTTATTTTAATTTATTACGATGTAAGTAGGAAGGCAAGCGCCATTTTCTAAGTTTTGAAGGGGTTTTTAGGGTCTTAGCTATCATTAAAAAAATTGGAAAAGTGAGGGTTTAGTATTCCTTTAATTGATATAATGTATCGTAAAGCAGATGCAATCGAGTGGGCTAGTCGTCTAGCAATCATGTCCTCGGCTCCAAGACATTGTTAGCTTCATCATACAAAGATGAAAATTCTGCTGAACGTAAGTTAACAACAGCCATGAAGAATGCAGTAATAAATAGTTCATCGAAAGTTGCTGCATTATTGTATGCAGCTCGAAAGAAACCGTTCCTGGTGTTTACATCTCTTATTAACGATGGTACATTCCAACCTAATGTTAACAAAAAAACAGCAAATAGCATTCAACGAAGGTATTGTGAAACAGAAACATAATCGTATTGTCTTTCTTTTGCAGTAAATAACCAATTGTTCCGAACACTTTTAACACACTACGGATGTGGATTCCCTTCAGCAGACATAAACAGTAAACTGAAATAATAAGGCTTACTTCTAACGCATTGTTTACATTGTTGGCCATATCTGCAAGAACGTTCACTTGCCAGACCAAACTCTTCTTACTACTCTTCTTCTTTCGTCACTGTAGTGTACACGACGAAAGTTGATGGTGCAATTCTGCAAACAACGGACACTATTCGTTTCCATAGTGGAATTTCTACAGCTTTGTACACCGAATAAGATTGTGGATCAAAAGAAGTAAGTGAGATGGTGGATTGGAACATGTCGTAAGAATTGGATTTTTTCTAAGGATGACGACACTTTGAAGACCTTTTTCTTATGTCGGTAAATTCGCAAGGTGCAACACGGAACATAGTGGAATGCCTGAATGGCAATGCAGTAACTTTTTTTGACTGCACCTTTTCTAGCAAACGGTACTAAGTCAGGAATTGAATATAATGACTTGCTGAATACCTTAATCGCGTATAGCCTAGTAATTCCAATGCACTGTAGTAGAAGCCTTAGAAAAAATTGAAACTAGGAAAAACTGCACATTACAACATCACTTTATTATATGTAGAAGTAAAGTCGTCAACCTTAGTTGGCATTATCCTATCTTTCAATGCATATATTTCTTGATGTGCAGAAATTAGGCATAATGTATTTCTTTGTGGTATTTCGTGTGATGTGTAGCACACGACCATTGCTCTTCAGATCATTTTTAAAGAATTTTTCCAAGTTAGTTGTGAAAAGGGTGCGATTCAGTTAGCATAGGCCAGACCGGTGAGGAGGTGAGAAGGGTGGGGTTAAGAACGCTTCAGACACAAATCCAGGATATATACTTATACAGGGTGATCCAACTAAAGTGTTACGAGCCGATATCCTGTGAATGGCTAATGAGAAAATAATAATGATAGAAATGCAATGATGGGCGTGGTGGAGGACGTTTACACGAGAAAAAAGGAATGACCTTGAATTGATATTTCAAGGTCATCGTGCTATCTTTTAAACGAGATACGATATGGCAAAAAAGTAAATTAGAAAGTTGGATACAAGGAGACAATATTACCAACAAAAAAATCAGATTCAAAATCGGATAATAAATACAATAGTTACGATGATGTTTAAAAGCTAACTCTGAACATGCTGGCTGCACTGTAGTGAAGCCAACTGCCGGGAAGTGGGCTTCACTACAATGCAGCCAGCATATTCAGAGTTAGCTTTTAAACATAATCGTAACTATTTTATTTATTATCCGATTTTGAATCTGATTTTTTGTTGGTCATATTGTCTCCTTGTGTCCAACTTTCTAATTTAATTTTTTGCCATATCGTATCTCCTTTGGAAGATAGCACGCGGATGACTTTAAAATATCAATTCAAGGTCATTCTTTTTTCTCGTGTAACGTCCCCCATGACACCCATCTTTGCATTTCTATCATTATTATTCTCTCATTAGCCATTCACAGGATATCGGCTCGTAACACTTTAGTTGGATAACCTTGTATACATCCGTGACATAACCCATCACAAATTATAATAGAAGGTTTCATGGTTGTTCCTAACTGGAAAAAGTGTGCGGAATTCGAAGAAAAATTCTAAAAAAAAAAAAGTAAGCTTAATCGTTAGCATTCCAAAAACATGCCAGACAAATGGCCATTGCCATCCTAGGATGTGCACGTTGAAACTCGCCATGTTCAGCAAGCATTTTCACTGGATGCAGCAAAAGAAAATTCGGAGTTGTTGCCCACGCACCAATAAATCTTACAAATGCTATCGCGAAACACTCACGAGCCCTTTTCGGTTGTGTTGCTTCTCTGCGAGTATTTTGCAATTGAAATACTGCTTCATTCCAGAATTCAATGCCTACCGTGGCTCTGGAAATGAGGTGGTTAGGAGGCCCTGTCCCAAGTTCTGACAACTATAGTAAAACGTATTCATCAGACTAGTTTAAGATTCTGTCACGAGGAACTTTGACTGGCGCTAGTTACCACTAAAGCTGCACAAGCGCGGACCCAGATGGGAGCGGTGGGAGCGATTGCCCCTCCTAAAACCGAATCGGACACTCGAGCTGATAATACAGTATTATTGTTTAAAATCATCTTCACTGACTGCATAAATTTATTATGGTTCCCTATACAGACAGAGGCACACTTACAAAAGTATCATAATTACAGGATTTTTTTTTTACGTTGCTTCCGTCCTTTTTTCATGCTTTCGTCCACTTTCGTTTTGCTTTTTGTCCATTATTATACTACACGCAATACAAAAATGGACAAAAGCAAAATGAAAGTGGGCGAAAGCGACATAAAAGACGAAACCAACGTAAAAAAACCTGCAAAAATGTTAATTCTTTGCCCTACTGTTTTAGAAATATTTCTCAATTTTTAAGATAAAAGAATAGCTCGAAGACAAAAACATGAAGAATCGAACAAGTTATAAGTAATCGAATAAGAAATCTCTAAAAATAAAACGAATTTATTTTGCCTACAATTTTTAGTTTAAACAGGAATTGGTGGGTACAAAAAGCTTCCTTTTACTGGTAAAAAAAAAATAACAGTGAAAAACACTCACTTCCCCCAAAATTTGTGAACTTGTTGTCTTGCTTCCCCCAAAATTTGTGAACTGGGAACACGATTGGAAAATTATGTTTTCGACCCCTAGCCGATGCGAAATCGTCCCTCCTAAAATGTCTTCCTGGATCCGCAACTGAAGCTGCGATTCATGGGAATCGAAATTTGAAAGGCAAAAATCCACAGTACTGTAGGCATCAGCACACAGCCAAATGGACTCGAATTCACTTAAGTAACGGTGAGTTTCGCACAAGTCGGAAAAGCTTCATTTAGGTGGATTTTTTTCTCGTTCAATGCAAGATGTCAACCTGTGTAAAAAAAAAATCCCAGCAGTGACTATGAGTGCGGTATGTAAATGGAAATAAAAGCATTAGTAGTTAAGGAATTAATCTGGTGTTTACCATTTCATAACATTTTACTGAGCCATCTGATACTTTGGATGACACCAAAGGAGCGAGCAAAGCATAGCTAATCAAAGAAGTAACAGGAAAACTTGATCACAAGATAGTGACGAAATACAAAATACACGGTTACAACTGAATGACAAACAAGCTACAGTGCAAAGTTACATCTTAAGTCAAAATTCAACATTTCGTAGTATTTGGCGTGATATTATTTGTTTCTTCTGCATTGGTAGTATTGGGCGGACGAAGTTGCAATATTATGATTAGGTATGTCAAAATGGTGGCAAGAATCTGAAAAAAAATAATAATAATAGTAATTTCAAGGAAGAAATGTTTCATATGTTATACCAGAAGTAGCATAAATACGATTCATAGGTATTTATAAGGTACTGGTTTTTCAAAGTTTTTAGAGTATAAAAACTTTTGCCTACTTACTCCTGTAAAAGTACTTTTATTGATTATAAATAAATTTCCGACAGAAGAGATTTCGATTGTCTGTTGACTTAATTTGGTGCTCGGAATTATAATCTGTAAAGAAATACAAAGATTGTGAAATTGGAAACAGGCTGCTACCAAGCAAACCACTGCAGAGTGAGAGCAGATTGGATTGGATTTTTTGTTTAGAAATTTTGTTTTTGACTAACCATGGACGTTGCCCTCCTTTCTGTATGTACGTCATTCACCGACTCATAGACATTATTAGAACCTATTCAAATACAGGTTCAAATTAGAACGTGGTTTGGTCAAGTTGACCTTTTGTTATTACCTGATGTCGGTAAAGAAATACTGACGGAATAAATGAAAGGTCAACTTGACTAAACCACGTACGGACAAATTCAGTGTATATCTGAACGGAAACCGTTGCCTGACACCCTGACCAGCAGAAAATGTCTTGCTTTTTGTGCCACAGATAGTAGTCTACTAATTGTTTCATGTTTGGTATTATGCTGACAGGTTAAGTTGGTGGGACAGATGTTTGGACAATTCACTACTGACTCTTTACCCAATACCCATGGAGAAAGAGAACAGGGAAAATGTCCCTGCCAACCTACAGCTGCACTCATAGCAAATTAATCATAAACGTTTGGCTTCGTTATTTTTTGCTAAAACTCGCTTTTAAACGGCCTTCAGTATTTAGATAGGTACTTCAGTACCTTACCTATGTGTCATGCATTGCTTGACGAACAACAAATGCAAGCCGGACGAACTTAGTGCAGGAACAGTTGTACTCGTTGACTTAATTTCCAGGCGCTTCTTGAGATTGTATGGTTGTTTTAATTAGTTTGTACAAAACCCTCTTCTGCTGATGGTATTGTGTAAGACGGTGCTTACCCTGTGAACTCCTATTTCGAGTTTAACGTCGGCATAGCCTTGCACACAATATGAAATTCTTTAACTAGGATAACTAAGATTATATTATGAAGAGCAAATAGTAATCTACATTTATTCCTTTTAATGAAAATCGCAGCAACCACCAGCTATCGTACTTAGTTTATCATCCAAACGGCTGAACCACAAGGTTTGATTAAACTAGCTAAGCAGCGAATATTTGGTTTCTACCAAATAACTGCGAAGACTACAAGCTACTTGGATAGTAACAATTACAGCCAGTCGATCTCTTTTGCTGTAGTTGCAGTCACCTAATTTGATATTTTGTCACATCGGCTGTTAAACCTTTGACTTAGTTATTAATGAGCTTTTAAAAAGAAGATTTCACAATATTTTTTTTCCTGTTAGAAATCATGTAAGCCTGGACTGAAGTGCCAGTGTGACCGGAAGAGATGAGACGAATGTGACCAAAGAAATGCTTAGAAATAACAAAAGTTGACTGTCTCGAATATGTAAGCCTACCTACCTGATTTCCTTCAGTACTTGACATCTTCCGGTTTTGAGCTTTCAGCAGCGCATTTAATCCTTGTTTTGCCTGGAAGTTAAAATAGATAAATTTTCCGTACACATTTTACAGCTTTATTAACTACATAATGGTTTTGATGATTTTATTGTTATTACCATACAGTTGATTGCAGAAGTTAATTACGTAAACATAGATTACAATACTACTCGAAAAGTTTTTTTTTTTAATTATGGATAAATAGATTAATGTGGCCTTAGATGCAGAATATCTTGACTAAGAAATTCTGTCGGTTTTTATATAGGGAGGTGCTACAATTAGGAAGCAAGTTACTATTCTAACTTGTAATACTATTCTAAAATTGTAATATTGGTGCTATTTCGTCAGTGAACCAGTTACGTCAGCATAACTGAGGATTAAAACCTTTGCAGACTCTTCGTTCAAAAACGTCACCTAGAAATCGTTCCATGATGGTATACTAAGATAAAATATGTGCTACCTGTTTCATTTAAGCCTGTTGTGTGTGTGTTGGGGGGGGGGGGACATAATGTTTTTATAGTATATCTTCATTTTTTCCTCTGTGTCAAAGTTGGCCGAACGGGGGTGATACACGTCTTTTGTGAAAACCAGAAGTGTATAAAGAGTTCTGTTACGGAATGAGGAAAGCAAGACAGAATGATTCACTGTATGATTCTGATTCATTGTATGACCGAAATATCTCCCAACTCATCAAATTTTTTGCAGTAAAAGAATCATCCATGCACCGTCTGAGGAATTGAAAAAAATACTGGTTTTGCTGGTTCGACTCTAGATACTGAACCAATTTTTTTTTGCAATACAATTGCTGGGATTTAACAGCTCGAGAGGATTATGGGGAATTGTGATTATTGGGAATTGCACAGTGCATTAGATTTCGTTTCCAGCTTTGTTTACACCTGTATAAACTAGTTATCTAAAGCACAACAATGGGAATTCATCTTAGTTCAATGAAAGCAGACATATCTCTGAAAATTATATTCAATAAAGACTCTTTTTATTCAAAGTCAATTCTGCCTCCATTTGTCAGTTTCATAATGAAGACCAACGCGGAGATGGTACGACTACATCAAAATAAGGTAATATATATTCATTATTACAAACAAAAACGTCAAGTGTGCTATAAAAAAGGGGGTTATATGATTGAATTTTCACTTGTTAAATTGAACACGGATAAAATTTGATGATTTTTAATTGAAATAATCAAATGTACAATTGAGAAAATTGCATCTGTTTACGTGCTGTTGTGCTTTACGTTTCAAATATATGATTGGTAATGCACAACAGCACCTAAACAGATGGAATTTTCTCAATTATACATTTGATTATTTCAATTAAAAAATCATCAATTTTTATCCGTGTTCATTTTAACAAGTAAAAATTCAATCGTATAACCCCCTTTTTTAGGGCACACTTGACGTTTTTGTTTGTAATCCGTGTACCTTTTTTACAAAATGAAAATTTTTCTTGTGTAATTTATTAAAAATCTACTTGTAGTTTACTCTTGGTGAATTGTGTTTAAATGTATCCATTTTATTGTATGTGTTACCCACTAACTGACGTAGAAAAGGCTACTATTCAATAAAAGTACATTAGCTACAATATGGACATCCTTCGTTCATGGAGCTGCGTGTGAAAGATAACGGCTGATATTTTGTACCTAATTAGGCCTGCTTGTTCCACTTTGATTCATTTATGCGAGATACTTATAATCTATGTCAGTATGTACAGTCTAATTGGCCTAATTGGCCTAATTTACAGTATATTTTTAGACATAATTTTCTTTTGTTAAATTAGAATTTGGAAAACTTATTTTGTTAATTTAGCCGTAAAGTTAAAAAAAATACACACGGCAATGCACTAATTCACTCTAAAAGAAAGACTCGCTTACCTGAACTGTAATGTTTGCAGAGGCATTAGTTATGTTGTAAATACGGTATATTGCAACGAATAATATCATTATACTGGTTATATTGTACGTTGTGAAATGATCAAGTGTTAGTACTGTGTAAGACATGAAACCGAGAATGAGAGTTCTATACACTAACTGGACAGTGACGAAGAATGTGACTGAATTTTGCACACTCGCAGCTAGGCGATATAATGCATCGTAGCGAATATGCAACTGGATAAGGTACTCCTCCAGGAAGCTAGTCCTCGAAGCCAAGACATTATCCGCTTCATCATTTAGCGATGAAAATCCTTCTGAGCATAAGTTAACAGCAACCAGAATAAATGCATTGGTAAATAGGTCAGAGAAAATAATACAATCAGATATGCAACAGGAAAGAAAACTATACTGTAGTTAATATCACGATCTGTTAGCATGAGAAAACTCCAATAAATTGTCAAAAATACAGTAACTATGCATTCGAAGAAGGTAGTACGGAACAGAAAAGCAATTTTCTGACTTTCTTTTGAAGCAAGTAATCAATTGTTCCAAACAATTTCAACACACTGCGTATGCGGTTTTCCTCCAGCAGGCAAAAACAGTAAGCTGAAATTATCATGCTTACTTCTGCCACACAGTCTACGTTGTTGACAATTTCAGTAATTAAGTTTGCTCTCCTTTTGGTCAAAGTTGTTGTTCTGACCATCTTCACTACACTGTAAAGGACGATAGAGAGCGCTGCAGTTCTGTATACGATCGACAGCATTCGTTTCCTAAATGGGTTTTTTCCAGCTGCGTAGAGGGAATAAGGCATTAGATCAAAAGAGACAAGTCCCAGAATTTTACCTAGTATGACGATGGGGCTGAAAATATCATAGGAAATTGATTTCGCACAACGACGCTGAGACTGGATTGAGATTTTCCTTATGTCCACAACTTGGTTAAGTACAGTATGGAACATTGTGGATTTAATGCTTGCACTGGGCAAGTTTTTTTTTTCCAACAGCACCTTTTCCAGGGAAGAAAACCTGCAATGACATACTATGATAATGACGTCTTATGATAATTCAAGTTAGGGCGAGCCAGTCACGTATGCAGTGGGGAAGGAAGGGATAATTATGTGGAGCGCGACACTTACGAACAATGGGGAGAGGGAGACTGCACAATTATGACGTATTTTAATTTATTTTACAGAACAACATTCTTACACTACATAAATGTGTTTTTATTTTGCATAAAATCTCAGTTAAAGCTACTGATCATGTACATCAGAGTTTTCTTGACGGAATTGCCCACCTTGATATTGTACAACTTGTTGCTCATCCAGTACGTGGCAAGAACATCCTCGTTTGCGTTTACCGGATGATGATAGGGCGGTCTTTGTTGAAGCTGGCGTTCATCTCAGTCTTAGCGACCACTGATTAGTGAATTTTAATCTTCTAAACATAAAAGCGGCTGAGATTAAACGGTCTGTTCATTTTCCCTTTTTGAGATCTCGCCTGACTGAGGTTAATTGGTGTTAACTGTGGTTTTATTGTGGCGATCTATGTACATCAAGACTTTTAGACTCTTTGCATTCTTTTCCATATTTTATTCATTATTTTGTTTTATGACAAATGGCCATTCAACCTTCTTCTTTTTCATTTGACTGGCAATACCATCGGGGACCTTTCTGTTCCTGGCAGGTTTAACCTTGGTGGTAAGGCAGTTGAAATTCTATCCCACCTTTCCTAATTCTATCTCACCTTTCCATTGGCTATGCAATTTTTGGTTTGATTTTTTACTTTATGTCAGTATTTTTAGAAGTTTTAAATTCATCATGGTAATTCTAATACGAAATTATACTTATTGGTGGAGCGAGCGAGCAAAGCGAGCGAAGCGTTTCCTATAACGGACACCAAATTGCAAAATGTTGGTTGGTTGGTCCGTTGGTCTGTTGGCTGCACATTTTTAGTCTGGGTGGAGCCCAAACGAAAGATCGGATTAGAATGAAATTTGGTATAACGCTTGATACCCCAAACAGTATTGCTGAGTCAAAATTTGACGTAAATCGAACAATTATTACGGGAGAAATAACAAATTTTCGAATTTATTTCTAACACTCACCATTGTAAATTTGGAATAGTGAATAGTGAAGGAATTCCGACGAAGCATACACTGTGCTGTTGGTAATCAAGTGAACTTTAAAAAAAAGCCAAAATAAATCATCGTAGCTTCCTTACAGCTAACAATTTTTTTTGACATAACTCAACGAAATAATAACATTTGATCACAACACTTTAACCACTAGAGGAAGACAAGCAAATGGGAAAAAAACCAGAAGGATTCGTTAACGACTCACATTCGTTTCATGTAAAAAAAGAATGCTTGCAGGAATTCAGCCAACATGGCAACCAAAGTGGCGTTGATGCTATCAACGGGAATCTCAAATTTGAAACATCAAATCGCCGCTGCAGGAGGAAACCGTTCATATAATACGAAAGTACACAGCAGACTACGTATTTATATCACATCACAGAACAATAATTTTGCTTCGTATTGTAATTTCAAGATTTCTAGATTGCTATGGAAACTACACTTTCCATCCCATGTTGCCAGAATAAATAGGCCTAACATCGAACCCAATAGGCCTAATTTCTCTACTGTTGTCGCTTACGAAACTAAAACGGGACTAACAATTAGGCTTAAAATTAGGATTTAAAATGATTTAAATTCTATCTCCACAGCCAAGCTAACACCGGCTGATCAACAATCGTAATAATTCCAATTAAAAAAAAAATTCGTGTTTGGCGTTGCAGTACGTGCCAGAGGTGTGTGCTTCAACATTGTCGTAGAAGGCAGCGTAGAGAGCCACGGATGTTTCGAATCTTTTGGTTGTTGTGAAGTACTATCGTTACTGGTGATTGTTTAGCTTGCAATTAAATGCTTTATTGTTAATATTTTAAATCTAGGAAAGATACTCTGCAATAAATATAAACAATGTAAGCATTATTGACAGTGGCACGTTCTTTGCCAGCTTAACCACGGTGGCTAACGTTGTATTTTACAACGTCGGCGACGGCGCAAAGAGGCTGCAAATAACGAAACGGATACTAAATATCGGTGCAAACGAAAGTATCTTAAAATTATTATGAAACGTAGCCTAGATAAAATGTAAAAAAACACCAGCAAAAAGCTTCAGCTCAAATGTAGCCGAATGAATATTGCCCCCAGCTTTTTAAGGACCATTAGCAAACATTGCAAAGCCATTATAATGAGAGGAAATGCAAATTTAAAATAAATTTTTCTCCGCTCCGCCTACAATAGGCCCAAAGCCTGTTTCCTAGTCTCTGTCTCGTAACGATGCTTAAAGCTGAAAGTTCACGATCACTTGCCCTTTAATTGTGGAATCCACTATAAATGATATGTTCATGCACTCTGCGCTCGTTTTGACGTATATGATAAAATTAATGGGACACTTAAATTAACAACATTTACTGATCAAATCCTACTCACTCCTAGTCAAACATAACCGTACTACATAACAACAATTCACACTCTGTTAAAATGGTATTTGACATCGTCACTGAGCGGAGCGTTCCATATATGTGCCTTTTGGGAACCTATTTGGTAGAAGTATGAGCACCTTATCTTAATGGGATTAAAAGAATTACTTGCTCGGATTTATACTTATACAGCCTCTTACTACATTGCAGTAACATCACTATGTGATAAGCCATTGTCGCTGTTTTGAGTGTTCTCTCTTAAACATAATGGCACACAGATTAACATTTAAATCACCAGTGACTTGATTGAATTACTCTCACTCCTAATTATTCCACAATTCGCTGCATTATGACATAACTAATTTAATAAAGCTAACTATGATCCCGTTGAAACAGGCACTACAGCTAAAGTGTGCAGCCATCGATGAAAAACATTCATGTCTCAACACGTAGCCAGGTATCAAACTTGGGTTTTCCAATCCGTGCGTATTTTGGTCCAAAACACTGGGCTCATTCACATTTTTTAAACATTCCGGTTCTTTTAAGTTCAGCATTTCACGTATACTGAAAATTCAAAGTTGAAGGAACTCTGTGCAATTTAAAATTACACTCCACCTAGCCTAATCCAACGTCAAATCATTATATCACGATTCTGATTTAATTCAAACTTTTACAGTTATAACAAACTAGAGCTTTGGTACAGTCATAACAAACTTACAGTCATAACAAATTGCAGTCATCACAAACTACGGAATGTTTTACTGTGGCCGTTATCTGCTAGGTTTCCAGACTTTGCATACTCACCTTGTACTTGTCTCATCGTAGACTGTTGCAATTGTAATGTTGAAGTTTGGCAACTGACTATTCCTAATATTGTGGAGACTATTTGAAATGAGTTCCTTTCAACACTCATCAGAAAAGTGAATGGATAGCTGTTTAGGAAAAAGCTGTCTTGGCAAAAACAGGACCTCGTAATCTCACTACAACCTTCGTTAATAAGTATTCTGAAATTGTATCTAAGATAACAAATCTGTTTATACTATGTGTCGAACTCGCTCAGGACTCCCATGACCTCATCAAAAGTTATGAAAATATTCATACCACAATTCTGAGTTTGCAAAACCTTATACTTAATAACAGCACGATTCTAGGAGGGCATTTTGACACACAGAAGACCCTTGCCCACATAAAAAATTATTTTACTCTACAAAGAGAAACAAATTGATCTTTCATTTAGCAAAAAAAACTTATCGTGTTTACCAGTGTCATAAAGGACATGATAATGCACCCATTGATGCCATAAAGCCTCAAACCCCTATCTCCACTTCTCAATTCATGCATTCATTTCACACACTGCATCTTGACTGTGAACATGGCGTACCAGCGAAAAATCGGAACATACTTGTGTTCACGGATTTGTTTATAGTGTACTTAATAATAGTTTTACCACTAGAAAAGCTTCGTAAGAATTTATTCTCTATTTTGGGTTTACCAGAACACCTAGTATGAGATTGTGGGAGCGAGTTCATAACTGCCCACAAGCACTATGGCCACCTGCTGTTATAACATCAGAGCCAATACCTCAGCTGAAGTGCAGTATGAAAAACTTGGCAAAATTATTGCCAAAGTGCTGACAACTGGATGAAAGGGATTAGGACGAGAACATGCCCATGTTCGTCACATCAGAACTCTTCTGTCCAGCCAAGGAAGCATTGTAGTTCCACGTATCTCAAATTGGGCAAAGATGTTGATGATGGGGTCGAAGGGCCTTCCTGGATGCTGTTTACAGACTTCTATAAATATGGGAAATTAATCTAATACACAACTTGTGGAAAGTTATATCCAAAATTGGTCAGATGCGAAAGTGTGACCGAGCTTTCATTAATGCAAAATTGAATGCCAAAATCCCAAAGCTGTTGGATTTAGTGTAATAAACAGTGTGGGTGCAGGTACATTATTTATTTTACAAATATGCCTATTTTAGAGCAAAGCTAGCTCCGCTCTTTATAGGCTCATTGTGACAGAAAAAAAAATTGTCTACTGTAGTATAGTCTGTAAGGCATGGGAAGAGTCAACTTTGCTATGTGCTAACAGGGTACCAACATGTGAACAATTTAAGATCAGTTGTTAATGAGATCCTTGTTGAATTTGGTTAGCTTTTTTTTTTAAAGAACTGGTTAAAACCTCACAAAGCTCACTGTGTGTGTAAGGACGTAAATATTTTTCCATTCAGCAAAGTCTTGCCCACTGGCAAACCGCATTATCAGGGGTTAACAACTATTAAATTAATTCTTCAAGTGAAAATGAAAGTAGGCCTATTGTAATGATCGCCTTGAACGATCCAAAACTAATTGCACTCATTATCAAATTATCTGTAATTAAGGCGTCATTACCGTGTTTTGCAAAAGTGACGATTGGAAACATTGGCCATGTTTAGAAGGACTCGGCGAGCAACAGTACAACAAAGCGTTCGATCGGCAAGAAACTGTAGCCAGTGTTTTGGCGCCAAGCCATTTATTTATCAGGACTATTATGGTGCTAAAATGTCATTCCCGCAGAACATGCAACAAGCACGGTCGAAGCTATCGTCGGCAGGCTTATTGGACTAAATTCTTTTGTTTCGATGACAATAATTCTTAAAATGCTTGTAAAGTCAAGTTGTGGAGGAAGAAGTAAATTCATCATTATTAACAACTTGTTGAGTCGAACCAGTGAATTTACACTATGCAAGGTTGTCACAACTTACCTGCTCGGTGGTGAATGCTGTATATACGTCTGCGTGTTTCCAATGCCAACTGCGATGAGTGGTTGCAATGTGCCAAAAGTAATCAATTAATGGATTGCCTACCATCATACATATAAATCATAAGTTTGCTGTGAACGTCAAAGAATATGTTGAAACTTTATGGCAATTTTAAAACAAAAATAAAAAAGATGCGGACTGGAATCGACAAATTGATTGTTTCTTACAAAAAAAAAAGAAAACTGGGGCAGTTTTCTTTAGCTGCAAATTCGTACGAGATGTAATCAGTATAGGACTTGTTTCAAACGCATTCGTCAATTGAAAAAAAAAATGTGACTATGATAAATTCATAACTCTCTTACCAACTGGACTACCTGTGTCAGCAATCCTGAAAGGTTGGCAGTTTTACTATCGCATCCTGTCATACGCACTTCGAATATTGGAAACGCTATGGCACCAACTTTTTTTTATCATTATTTATAATACAGTCATGAAATTGTGTACGTGTAACAGAAAAACGATGGAAGGCCATGTTCGTTTGGAACCAAAGTAATTAATAACTTTAGGTGGGACACTGCAAAGTGATTAAGGTAAAAAACAAGGCCTATGAAACATTTTAAAAGAATATGCTTATAATTTTTAATAAGTAAATTACAGACTGTAAGCTGTTTGCGCACTAATTTATTTACGCAGTTGAATACGCAAGAAAATACAGTGTCGAAAAAGCTTCTAACACTCAAACAATAGGCTGTGTGACCTGACAAAAGCCCTGCGGTTTACAACTGATTATAGAAAAGTTACATTCTATCTATAAATCATTGTAGTCTTTAACACATCATTCATCATTCATAATCAACACTTAACAAAAGAAAATATGTTAATTTGGTAAGCTTTTCAATCCAGGTGTAGATTTTTAGTGCAAGATTTAAAAAGTCCAAACAGGAAGTAAGATCAAGTATGCACAGACGCCACACGCACTCTTATAACGCAAGCATCTTGCCAACATTATGTTTATCAGCAACGATTATGACGGGTCAAAACGGAACCAGTTAGAAGCATTCCAATAGGGCATGTTGACTGTGTGTTTTATGACCATAATCAGATTGGCTGTACAACCTGTAACAAGATACCTAAAGTGATAATTTTTTGTTCTGTCCTGTTCATTATGTGCAATGATTGCACAGATCGCAAAGGCCATGCTTATGCATAAACATACTAGCTACATGTCGATTATTTTCCGTAGAGCATCAACCCTTATTGATTAATTTGAACTAATTAATTTTGTACCACTACAAACTAACATCCCCAGCACATCTCTTTTCACTTCTATGATTTTACTTTTAAAATCAGTATGCACATGGCAGTGCACAATTCACTCAGTCCCTGATCCTGCTTACCTGAAATGTGAGGCTTGCAGAATGCTATATTGTGTAGTAATTGTGGTTACTATGTAGACTGAATCGTATAATGTGTACCAAGTGCGTATCAAGTGTACGTTCCACGTAAGAGAGAAAACATAGAGAGATCTTTCTTTTGCAGTAAATAATCAGTTGTTATAAACACAAACACTTTCAACGCATTACGAATTTGGATTTTCTTCAGCAGACAAAATCAGTGAGACTGAAATTAGAAGGATTACTTCCAACATTGTTGGCTATATCTACAAGTATATTCGCTTGCCAGACCATCTCACTGTAGCATAAAGGACGAGAGTTGATGCTGCAATTCTGTAAACAATTGACAATATTCGTTTCCATACGTTTTTTTCCCCAGATTTGTAGAGCGAATGAGATTGTAGTAAAAAGAAATAGGTTACGGAATTTGACCCAGTACGATGATAGGGTGGAAAATGTGATAAGAAGAGGCGTTCTTTTGAGGATTGTGACTAAGTGAAGATCTTTTCCTTATGGCCACCATTTTTATTGGAAGTAGCGGTAGAAAATTCAAAGTTCTTGGAACACACTAATAAATCTTACCACTATTTCGGAGCGATGCAATCGCAAAACACTCAGAAGCATTTTGGGGTTGCGTTGCTTCTCTGCAAGCATTTTTCAATTGAATTATCATTTCATTCCAGATTCCAATCCTTACCGTGGTCATGGAGAAAAGTTGGTTAGGAGGCCTTGTCTAAAGTTCTGAATGCTATTCTGAATCGAATGCATGTGAAACTTTAAGATTCTGTCACATGGAACTGTCACGAAAGCTTCAGTTAATGGAAATTGAAGACTGAAGGGAGAAAATCCGCAGTAAGCAAGTAGTTGTCACTACACAACCAAATGGACTCGGGTTTATCTACGTTACAATAAATCTTGCACAAGTTGGAGGAACTTAATTTGGGTGCACTTTTTCTCATGCAAGATTTCAACAACCTGTGTAGAAACAAGACTGCTTACTAAATACCAGCAGTGAATATGGGTGTGGTATATAAATGGAAATGAATGAGTTAAGAAACTAACGTGGTTTTTAATGTTTAATAACAGTCTACTGTGCCACCTGATACATTGGGTGACACCAAAGGAACGATCAAAGCATAGCTAATCAAACTGCAACAAGCAACTTGACCTCAAGAGAGCAAAAAATGTACAACTAGTGTTTGAGGTTGACATAACTGAGCGACAATAGTTTAACATTTCGTAGTATTTGGCATCATATTATTTGTTTCTTCCACATTGGTAGTACTAGGCGGACGAAGTTGCAATATGATAATTAGGTATGTCAGAATGGTGCCAATGATCTGGAAAAAAAAAATTAAGTAACAAAAAAGTAGGGTCCATAGACATTTATAAGGTCCAGGTGTTCCAATGTTACAAGAGTATAAAACAATTATTAAACTACTTACTCCTGTAAAAGTACTTTTATTGATGATAAATAAGCTTCCGACTGAAGAGATTTCGATCGTCTGTTGACTTAATTTGGTACTCAGAATTATAATCTGTAAAGAAATACAACGATTGTGAAATTGGAAACAGTAAGCAACCAAGCAAAGTACTGCTGAGTTAGAGCAGATTAGACTGAATTTTTGTTTATTGATTTTACTTTTGACTAACCATGGATATCGCCCACGTTTCTATATGTACTTCATTCACCGACTCACGGACATTATCAGAAGCTATTGTAACCTGACGTCGGTAAGGAAATAGTTTGTTACCGACAGGACTGGTCTACTTGACTAACGATGAGCAAATTCAGTGCAGTCGAACGGTAACCATTGCCTGACACCCAAACCGACAACAGACGTCTTGCTTTTTGCATCAGAAATACTATACTAATAAGTATAGTATATTTGGTATTACGCTGGACAGGTTAAGTGATATAAGTTGTTGGCCAATTCACTGTTTATTCTTTACCCCATACCCACGGAGGAAGGAACAAAGTGTTCTTACTGAACAATTGCTGCACATTTATCAGAAGTGTAAGCATCGGTGTTCAGGCCATACCTGAATGCTCTTTAGGAGGAACCAGAAGCCTCATTTTAACTACCAACTTAAACCAAACCTCGTCAGGAACAATTGAACTTCGTTCATCACATCTCGAACTTGCAACCCCGATTGATGCCATTACAGCCTCACCTCCTGCGTCAAATGTCACTGCTGTAGTGCCAAGTGACAACCTGCTAAACCTTTCCCCCTCAACTATTCCACAAAATGTTACTGTGCGCAGACGACGCAAGAAGACTTCACGTCACACCATGGAACCCATTCCACCAGTGCAACACGATAAGGTCACGCAGAAGTTCTCGGTGGACACCCTTTGCAATCAAAAGAACCTCGAGCACACTGACAACTTAAAAACGAACCTACCAAAGACCATCGCTTACACTGAAGTCACCAATGCTAACTGGTCTTCTCCCTCTGTTATATTTGGGGATAGTCACACAAGAGCACTTAGAGGTAGCTCTCACCCATACTCCTCTACCTGGACCTGGCCCGGGATCAGGGCTGAACAGCTTTTGGAAAAAATCCCAGCGATTATCAGGAATGCACCTGACAATACAAGTTACATCATCGCTGCCGGGTCAAACAACATCCCTCAGGATAGCCCTGAACTCTTGTTCCAACATTTGACGAACATCATTGCCAAAGTGGAATCACTTGTTAACCATCCAAAGATTTCTCTCATCGGACTATTCCCACGCCTTACTCAAAAACACATACATGAAGATCACTGCGTTGTTAAAACCAATACCTTGCTGCGCGAATTTTGTGTGACCAGAAACATGAACTTTATTTCCATCGACGAAGCTATCTGTAACGACCGCACCTTGACTTCCAGAGATGGACTTCATCTTACCTCAAAGGGAAAACGTCTGCTTCAAAATGAGCTTACTTTTATACATTCTAAACAGGAAAACCTTCATCCTTAACTGGGACTAGCCCGAATTCCCCTTACCCACACGATCTATGCTCTCAACCTGTACTCCCTCTTAGCTTGTGCTGCGCATCCCTTAATGCTCGCAGTCTTGTAAAAAACCTTGGTAGCTTCCACTCTCTCCTGTCTTCCAATACCTACGATCTGGTCTTTGTTGTTGAGACTTGGCTTGGAGATGCCATCACTGACCCTATGCTAACTGGATCCTACCCATATGACGTCACCAGATTGGACAGACCAACAAGAGGTGGAGGCCTGGCTGTTTTTTACCGCCATGGCGTTGATTCGGTGTACAACACTGCCGCGGGCGGTGTGGAGGCACTTTCTTTCTTACTGCCCAAACTTAAATTGAATTTTATTGTTGGGTACTTGCCAGACAGCCGCGATTCTGACTCTGTCACTAAGTTAACACTTTTTTTGTGCTCGGCCATGAGGCCGACCTACTCAAATGTAATTGTTGGAGATTTCAACCTCTCCACTGTGGATTGGTCAACGCTGACAGCACGCGACGCAATTCATAGTTTGTTCCTCCACCAAATTGCCCCATTGGGCCTGCACCAGCATGTTTCCAAGCCTACTCGCCAAAATAATACCCTTGATCTCCTTTTTTCTCAGGATGAGCGTCTCATCTTCGATGTTTCAGTCATGGACCACCTTGGTTCTAGCGACCATAACATTGTGACTTTTCGTACTCAATGCACTTTCTCCACCATTACTCGCGCTGCCGCTCAGGAGGGTAGGATTGACTTTGACTTCCTGCGTGTCTTGCTGGACGAACAAAATTGGGATAATCTTGTTCTTGGTAGTAGTACGTCAATGGACCTTATTTGGGAAAGCTACTCCAACACACTTAAACTCTGTGTCGACCGATGCAGGCGACGCTCTCAATGCTCCAAACGATCGGGCCCAAAACCGCCACGTGCGGTTCTGTCCCTCCGCGCCAAAAAATTAAAACTTTGGAAAGCTCTTAAAGCAGATCCTACGCCTTCTGCACTTCATCGCTACAATGAGTGCCGACGTGATTACATCGCCCGCGTTAACATTTGGCACACTGAACAAGAGAGCATTACCAACGCCGAGGGAAACCTCTCTGCGCTCTTTCGTCTTTATCGGTGCAGAACCAAATCAACACGAAAAATTCCACCACTCTGGTCGGACGACGATTTTGTTGTTGACGATCAGGCAAAAGCTGAGATCCTAAATAAGTACTTCGCATCAAATAGCATCCCCGATGACGGCCTTGGGTTCCCCTCTCTTCCTAAAACACTTGAACCAATTGTTTCTTGCCCGGATGTGCGTTTTCCGGTGGAGGCGGTCAGACGTTCACTTTCCCGTTTGAAGCCCAGCCACTCGACAGGTCCAGATGGATTCTCGGCATTTTTTTATAAGCAAATCGCAAACGAAATTTCCTACCCACTCTCCCTCATGTTCCTGCAGTCTTTTAACCATGGCAGCCCTTCCTTCGGTCTGGCACACAGCTACCATTATTCCAATTTTTAAAAAAGGCGATGCTGCGCAAGCATCGAACTATCGCCCAATTGCACTCACTTCCGTTCCTTGTCGAATCATGGAGTCGATAATTAAGGACTCTATCCTTGACCATTTAGAGAAGGCTAACCTCATAAAACAGGACCAATTTGGCTTCTTACCGGGACGTTCTTCTACGTACCAACTGTTGTTGGCCCTTGACTCTTGGACTAGCGCACTAGACATTGGAATAAACACAGATGTTATCTACTTCGACTTCCAAAAGGCTTTCGAGTCTGTGAATCACCGTGGAATATTGTTTAAACTAGAAGCTCTAGGTATCCGAGGACAGTTGAACTCTTGGATTGCGTCCTTTCTTTCAAACAGGTCCCAGCGCGTCGCAGTGTCCAACTCTCTCTCTTCCTTCTTGAATACCACCAGCGGGGTACCCCAGGGCTCTGTTCTTGGCCCTTTACTCTTTGTCATTTTTCTGAATGACTTGAACTGCAACTCCGACACGGTTTTAGGCTATAAATTCGCAGATGACCTTAAAATCAGCTCTGAGGTGATTGGGGCTCCTGATGTGGCATCTTTGCAGGAAACTGCCAACCTTATCTCAAACTGGGCAACTGTTTGGAAATTGCCTCTTTCAGAAAACAAGTGCCAGACCTTCCACATTGGATCTTCCAATAGAAACTTTTCTTACCTTTTAAACTATCACACGCTTCCTAAAACTGTTGAAATCCGGGATCTCGGCGTCTGGTTCACCTCCAACCTTAAGCCTTCACTTCATTGCAACAAGATTACCGCCACAGCCTTTCGTCGCCTTGCCATTGTCAACCGATGTTTCACATCAGGTAGCCGCGACACAAAACTTTGGGCTTTTAAGGTTTTCGTCAGGCCTCTTCTGGAATATGCAACCCCAGTCTGGTCCCCATCCTTGCTGAAGGACATTGATCAGGTTGAATCCGTACAACGACGCTTTACAAAACGTCTCAAGGATTTGGGGGATTTGCCCTACTCTGTGCGCCTAAACACACTCAATCTGGACTCCCTCGAACTGCGCAGACTTAAGTCTGATCTCATCTTGACATACCGTATCCTACATGGTATGCTGGGTACTGACCTCCCTTTTTTCGAGGCATGTCCCGTCACATCCACACGCGGTCATTCTTTAAAGTTAATGCATCCCAAATTCAAATCGGAATCTCGTAGAGCCTACTTTGCAGCACGTGTTGTTCCGGCCTGGAACTCACTTTCGGACTTGGCTGTCACCAGCACCTCTGTGGCTCTTTTTAGACGACACTTAACCGCAGCAGTACTTCGAAATTTCGTGAAAAGACCCGAGCATCTTCCCCCTACCATGTGAGGGAATTTTCTCTTTTTTTCTTTTTTTCTTTTGGGACAACGATTCCTTAGCATAGGGTTGGTGTAAGAGGGCTTAGGCCCCTTCCTCCTCCTAATCACCCAATGGTGGTTAAACATTACTTACTTACTTACATCGACTAATAGTGCGAAAGTTAAATGAAAACTAGAACATTGCTACTCGCGGTAGCAATCTTCAAGTTTTCCTTTAACGCCGAAAGTATTACTCGGCGTGATTAATTTGTCTAATAGGAATAACCTTGGCAGCCTTTCCCTGGTTGAACGATATGATATAGCTACCTACAAAGGCAGACCCTTTTTGGAAACCTGCAGCTTCTCTTATACCAATTTTGGTTTTTGGTGGATATTAACACTTTCGTAGGACTGCGAATGTACAAAAGGTCACACCGCCTTATCCTCATCTCTACCTTTTTTGTGTGCAGGCATTTTTTACCTACATTTTTACATTGATCATTTCTCAGTTGCCATTGCACAATTAACCGATACAGCAGCCGAACTGACACTGTTTGGTTTAACACATTCTGCCAAAGTTTTTTCTTACCCATTTTTGCGCATACTGGCTAACAAACACACAAAAGCACACTGTCTAACAAATGCTGATTTTCGTTCGCTCACTCAATTAGCAGTTCCCCCTTCAGTTGCTCTTCTCGAGGTTAATCTACACAATGAAGCTTGAACGCTCACATGGTCACACTGTCATATACTCATCTCTGCTTTTTATCTTGAAGAATTTTATGTCTCTAAATAATTAGCCGTAATATCAGCCAAATTTACAATTTTTTCGTTTGCTTTGTTCGTTCACATTTTGTCATGCAAAAATCCCTGAAATTCATTGTTACAAGACCGAAACCAACAAAAGTTTTTGGTTATTAATATAAACCTCATTTGCTCGTGGATGTTCATATTGTTGCGTAAACCGTCATCAAACGTCTATCCCTTTATTCCTAAGCGTTCCACGACAGCGTAAATGTCTACTTATTTTGTCTTCGTTACAGTTCAGCTTTTATTTTGTCCAGGCTTTTGCAATAAATCTAAGAAGCAGTGTTAGTTGTCCAAACCATTGTTGCTTGAAGTTGAAATCTTTGGTTGCGCGCAACGTGGAAAAGAAACAAAATTGCCAAATTTCGAATCCCTGGTTGCGAATTTCAAAACTCTTCCACGCAGCACATATATAGTAAATTAAACTTGTCCAGGTATTGAAAATGATTGAAATGGGTAGCTTAAAAGAAGTTGTTAGCTTTATTTTACTCGGGCTGATAACAATGGTAAGCGAGTTCGTACCAACACTATATTTACATGTGTATTTAAACAAGAAACAAAAAAAAAATCAACTTCGAATGAATATTCCATTCAAAACAGTAGCCGTAATGCTGGGAAATGTAAGACCCCCTAAAAATTCTGTCACTAAAATAACGGCATATATCAATGCATGAAGAAAACAAGTAAGACATTGTTTTATACATTTAATTAACTCTATACATTTAATTAACTCTTCAAGAAATAATTTATATGATTCTAGAGTAGGTTATGTCTCTAAACTATTGACAAAACAATGTTTCAAAATCTCGGCTTATGTCACGTAGTACGCATGCACAATTGTAAGACCACCAGATATTCGGTCGATAACACCTGCTAAAGTTTCAGTTTCCGGCATTGTGATCGCATAAACCGCCCACTAATCGTACATAATTTACCATCCAAATTGGCTTAATCACCATTTTTCATATAACTAGGTAAGCAGAGTATGTGACGCATTAGTTCATGTCCAATAGTTGCGAATATTCCAAGGTACTTCGACGAGGAGTTGTTAAAATTTTTGAATTTTATATGTAAACTCTGTGTTCTTTGCAAATTTTTCTTCAGAGTGTAACAAATCGCATCCAGTCAACTTTTTTTTTTTGCTTTTTTTGCACAGTCACCTAATTCGGAATTGGTAAATCACCGATTAAATCTTTGACTATACTTACGTGAAAATTGTTAGTGATCAAAGAAAAAATTACAAAGGAAAAAAATGTATGCTGACATCAGTCAGTGACTATCTCGAGTATATAGGCCTACCTGATTTCCTTCAGTACTTGTCAGCTTCCTGGTTTGAGCTTTCAGCAGCGCCCTTAACCCTTGTTTTGCCTGGAAATTAAAATAGATAAATTTGCTGCGCACATTTACAACTTTATGAACAAGATAACGGTTTTAATGGTTTTATTGTTATTATATAATAGAATGTATAGTGGTTAATTACAGCAAACGTGGATTACAATACTCCTAGAAAGCTATTTGTATTTTAAATGATTGGGATAAATAGATTACAGTGGCCTTAAGTTTGAATAGGCCCAAGTTTTGAAGTAATTAACTTGACTAATAAATTCTATTGTTTTTTATGTACTGAAGTGCTACTAGGAAACAAGCATTGTTGTTACTTGATTGTAATATTGGTTTTATTGCCTATTTGATAACATGAGTGTAATTGAGTATTAAAACCTTCACAGTCACATCTTTCCAAAACGTCATCGAGAAATTGTTCCATAATGATTTATAAGATATAGCACGTCACTGCCTCATTTAAGCCTGTTGTTTACGAAAAACATAATTTGTTTATAAGTCTTCATTTTTTCACCTGTGATAACTTGACCTTATGGTGGTGATACACTTCGTCATGAACACCAGAAACATATAAAGAGTTCTGTTATAGGAATGAGGGATATGTAACAGCCAATTCATTGTATGACGGGAATGTATCCAAGAGTGGCGAATATTTATGCTGCAAAAATGCGTCCACCTTGTGGAAGAATTAAAAACATTTACTTTCACGTGATCACAGCTCAGTCAACAAATGAGGGCTACCAGAGCTACGAAGGGTTTGTTAATTCGACTTTAGGTACTGAACAATTGCTTTTATTTCTCTCAATACAATGGCTATGATTTAACTGATTGAGATAGTTATGGGAAATGATCAAACGCTAGAGTTTATTGAATTTGAGCTCTTTACTCAGCGTTGAAAACTTCTGCGAAAATTGTGATTAAAATCATATAAACATAAATATCTTGTTTCTATAGATGCAAATTTAACGTAGTTCAAAGAAAACAAAAAACGTCTCTTTGAAAACTAGATTAAACAACGGTATTTTTTCTCAGTCAATTCTACCACCATTTTTCAGTTTTAAAAAGAAGACATGACGGAGATGGTATTAATACAACCAAATAACGTAGTATTTTTCATTATAAACAAAATGAGAATTTTTATTTTGTGGTTTATTAAATAACTACTTTCAGTTTAGTGTCGGTGAATTGTGTTTAAAACTACCTGTTACACACTAACTGGTGCAAAAAAGGCTACTGTTTAATCAAAGAACATTAGCTATTGTATGGTTAACATTCATCGTCCATGTTAGATGTGTTTCTTCCACGTGCTTCACTTACGCGATAGGCTTATAAACTATGTCAATATGGATAGATTGACGACCTTGTCCTAAGGTTCTGTATAGTGTATTTCTAGCCATAATTTTCTTTTGATGAATTAGAATTACGAACAGTTACTGTTTTATTTTGTTAATTTAGCCTTTAAATAAAAAAAAAAGGGCACACGGCAATGCACCGATTCACTCTACAACAAAGACACACTTACCTGAACTGTAATATTTGCAGAGGCATTAGTTATGATGTAAATACGGTATATCGCAACGACGATTGTTAGTGCACTGACTATATTGTATAATGTGAAACGTTCAAGTGTCAGTACCATGTAAGAAGAGAAACCCAGAGCGAGAGTTTTATACACTAGCTGGGCACTGACGAAGAATGTAACTGAATTTTGCACACTCGCAGCTAGGTGATACAATGCATCGTAGCGAATATGCAGCTGGGTAAGGTACTCGCCCAGGAAGCAAGTACTCGAATCCAGGACATCGTACGCTTCAACATTTAACGATGAAAATCCTTCTGAGCACAAATTAACAGCAACCAGGATAAATGCAGTGGTAAATAGTTCAGTCAACATTAATGCAAACAGATATGCAAAAGAAAAGAAAACATTACTGTGGTTGAGATTATCATCATTTAACGTGATTACACTCCAACCTACTATCAAAATTACAACAAACATGCATTCCAGAAAGATATTCTGGAACAGAAAACCAATTCGTGTGACTTGCTTTTGAAGTAAGTAATCAATTGTTCCAAACAACTTCAACACATTGCGAATGCGGTTTTCCTCCAGCAGGCAAAAGCCATAAACTGAAATTACCATGCTTACTTGTAACACAAGGCTGGCATTCTTGACGATTAAAGAAATTAAGTTTGCTGTCTTCCAGGTCCAATATGTTCTCACTATCTCCACCGTAGCGTAAAGAACAAAAGTTGATGTTGCAGTTCTGTATACGATCGACAGTATTCGTTTCCAAAGAGTGTTTTTTCTAGCTTCGTAGAGTGAATAAGGTGTCAGTTCAAAAGAGACAAGTCCTAGAATTTTTCCCAGTAAGATGATGGGGTAGAAAATTCCATAGGAAGTTGATTTCTCATGAGGGTGATGCTGGATAGATCTTTTCCTTATCTCCGTAATTTGGTTAGATGTAGTATGAAACATAGTATATGTAATGTTTGCCCCGGTTTGACAAGTTTTTTTTTTCAACAGCACCTTTTCCAGGAAAGAAAACCTGAAATAACGCAGTAAATAAGGTGAAATGTTGGAATAAAACCCCAAATTAACCACGATAATTCAAATTACGGGTATCCAGTCACATAAACAGTCGGGGAGGAACGGATAATTATGTGGAGCATGACACTTTCAGACAATGAGGAAAGTGGTGTCTCACAATTTATCACGTCACATAATTTATTTTACAAATGAATATTTTTACACTGCATACATTTTTAAAAAATATAAAACATTTGTTGTATTCAGTCTTTTTTTTGTAGAGCATTCAGTTCTGCCGTGAGGGATCCCTAAATTGTTGTAATTCATTTTGAAACTGGTCGAACGTGGATACAGAGGTTTTTAAAAAGGTCAACGCAGTGAGTTGTATCATGAAGTGGGCCGTATAAAAACTTCAGGCCTTTGGATCTCCAGAAATGTTGTAATGTCGGAATTTCAAATCTATTGACAGACTTGCATAAATCTGGGCAATTGAATTATCCAGCAACGTACAGAAAGTAATATCCTAAATCTTTCGGATGCGAAAGTCTGAACAAGCTTTCATTAAAGCAAAATTAAAGGCTGAATTCCTAAAATATTTGGATTTAGTTGGACAAAAAGTGTGCGTACACCCGCATTATTTCTTTGACAAATCTGCTTATTTTAGAGCAAAGTTGATTCTGCTTTTTTTAGGCTCGTTATGGCAGAAAAAATTTCTCCCCTAGTCTATAAGTTATGGGAAGAGCCAACGGGGCTATTGCTAAAGGGATACCAACATGTTAACACTTTAAGCCCAGTTCTTAACGAAATCCCATGTAAATTTGGTTAGATTTTGTTTAAGAACTCACAAACCTCACAAAGGTCGCGGCACGTGTAGTAGGGTGGAGTGTCAAAACCTTTTTTGAAATTCCTCATTGGAAAACAAGCTCTTGTGCATCACTATCAAAACAACAAATTTCATTTTTCTGGGGTCATGTCTTTAGGTGCCCCAAGAGTCTTCAAGTTTAACATTGTACAGCAATGGGCGGAATGGCGAAAAAGCAACAATTATGATTTGGCCATTTTAAAATCTGATTTTGAAGATTATATCTTTCGATTCTCTCATAGACTACGTTAGCATGCCGTAATTACAATTTCTCAAAAACTGCAGTAATAGTTTTGCATCCACAATTGGCCAAAATGGCCTTTTAGGCAATTTTGGCCCATAACTACTATTTACACTACTGCACAGAAAAAATATTTTTTGGGGCAAGTACGGCTGCTACCTTTCTCAGTCTCTAAGTGTTTCAAATGAGATAATGTTAAAATTCAGTTTAAAACCTGTCAAATCATCATTTTTCCTTTTTCGCCATTCCGGTCATTGCCTACAATGTTAAACTAGAAGGACCTTGGGGTACCTCAAGACATGACACCAGAGTGATGAATTTTTTTTATGCGTGACACTGATACCCATTGCTGTCAATGACGAATTCCAAAAAAAGGTTTCTACACTCCACCCTAATATTGTGTAGGGACTTTTTCCATTCAGCTGATGGTTGTCCACTTGCAACACTGCATGACTAGGGCTTAATAACTGTTAAATTAACTCTCTTATCGAATATGGGGTTAGGCCTACATCGAGTTGGCAACTTACCTCCTCGGTGGTGAATACGGTGTATGTCTCTGTCTGCTTGCTTCCAATGCCAAGTACACTAGGTGTTGCTACGTGCTAAAAGTAATCGATTAATGGGCAAATAATGCAGTAGTTTGTCTATCATTATAAACGTACAAATCATCAGTTTGCAATGAACGTCAAAGAATATGTTGGAAATTGAGGCATTTAAAAAAAATAGACATAGATTGGAAGCAGTTACCAGTAACTGCGGAATCGACAAATTGATTGTTTCTACAAAAATTTAAATGGTAATTTGTTCTTCAGTAGCAAATTCGTACGATGTGTAGTCATTATAGGACATTTTCCAAAAGAAATTGTTAATTGACACAAAAATTTGACTATAATAAATCGTCACCCTCTCACTAAATGGGGAACCCGAGTTTATGATACAGTTCGGAAATTTTACCTGAATCAATAACTTATTTTAAGTGGTACAAAATGTACTATATGTATAACAGGAACAGGATGGATGTCTTTTTTGTGTGGGACCAAAGTTATTAGCAACTTTAGAAGAGACACAAAGAAGTGATTAAGGTAAATAACCAGGGCTACAACACATTTTAAAAGATAATATTTATAAATCTTAATACGTTAACTACAGACGAGAAGCTACTTAATGTAGTTTAAATGCAAGAAAATAAAGTGTCGAAAGAGCTCCTCTCATAGCTTACCTGACCGACAAGACCAAGCACCGTAGTTTAAAACTAATATTGGAAGAGTTATGTGATATCTATAAATTAGTATAGTCATTAACCCATTATTCATAATCAACACCTGATATAAAAAAAAACGTTAGTTTGGTAAGCTTTTAATTCATGCATAGAAGACAATAGATTTTTACTGCAAGATTTCAAAAGTTCAAACAGGAAGTAAGGTGAAGTATGCACAAATGCTACATGAACTCTCACAACACACGCAATGTGCCAGCATTGTGCACCAGCATCAATTGTTACGGGTCAAAACGGAACCACGTGGCAGCATTCTAATAGTGCACGTAAACAGAGTATTTTTTGACCATATTCAGGTAGGTTAGTAGAGGACACTCTACTGGAAGACACCATATGTAAGTAGGTCTATATTTGCATGCAGTTAGGCCTATGTTTTTTAGTTAGTAAAGATATTTATTTCCATAACGAGGAAAATGGAAAACAGGAAGGGACTGTTAGGTGCCGCTAACATCTGTCCAGCATTAAAAGGATAATATCATATATTAGATAAAAGAGAAAAAAAAGATACAATAGGTTATAGGTTATGGTTATATAGGAAATAGGTTATACTATTCAGCCTGCACCAAGACACCGAAAGTGGTAATTTTCTGGTTAGTACTTTTCATTATGTGCAACGATTGTACATATTGAACAATTTTTGTTATGAATAAAAGTATTTGGTGCATTATCGATTATTTTCTGCTGAGTATCAACTCCCATTGATGATCTTTAACTTATAAATGTGTACAATACTTTTATTAAAAGGAAAGTAAAATTTGCATTAACAAACTTTTCAGGATTAAATATTAGTTATGACGAGTGTCTAGTTTTTTTTTGAATGAATAAAAAGCCAGTAAGGTGCACATGTATACAATATTACCGCAACGTTTCGGGCCCTGAATGCGACCCTTTATCAAGCGTAAAATAAAAAAATAACAATTTTTGGAGTGGAAACTCAAGTCATATTAAAAATACACAAGAAATAT
>JAHWFP010120617.1:31271-52917 GCA_023313725.1 Lithobius niger | reverse complement strand
CCCCCCCCCCCCCCCCCCTAAATTTCCCTCCCCCCCCCTCCCCACCCACCCTGGCGCTCTCTCAACCATCACATTACAATCAAATGTATACACAAAGAAAATTCTGGTTACTTATTAAGAAAACTACGTTAGTTTCGTTCACAGCGACAGGAAGACACATCAATGGAGCTTAGTTGTTACTGTGAGAGTTGTAAAATCATATTTTTTTTCATCTGGATTGAAAAACATTCCAAAAAAAAATGGTGTAGAAAAACAGCTAAGAACGTTCGGTGTGAGAAAGAATTGCAAGTGTTGTTATTTTTACTTTTATTTTATTTTAATTTTTTTTTAGGTGGGGGCGGGGGGAAGCAAAAGTATAACTTTCGGTTCGCCCCCCCTGGCTAAAATTGCTGCCCCACTGCCCCCTCCCCAGTAAAGTGATTCTAGCGTCGTCCCTGTCTAGCAGGCAATGTCTATTGGATAACTATTCTTCCACTTCAGAACAAGAAAGAAATGGTAGTAGTTAACCAGTAGTCACAGCAAACGAAGTTATGGTAGACTTACACAGCTCTCGCGTTTGATGTTGCAGAAAAAAAAAAGTGTAGAAAATTAAATTTCTTAATGAAGCACAACCAGTTACATAGAAAAGCAATATTCGGAAAGCTGCATCAGAAGTTTGGCAAAATAAAAGAGAATAAGAAGGGCTGATCTTACAATGAAACGCTCTGTTGGTTAAATTTAATAAATAACTTTTCTTTTTAGTTGACTTTTTTGTTTTAGGTAAAGCTAACACTAGGCAAAGAACATTAGGAGCCTGCACTTTTGTTGTTGCGTGAGGAAGAACTGCATCGAGTGCGAGTGTTCCATTTTGTCCATTTATGTGATACAAGTGATACTGTTCCCTAGACCACTGGCTAAAATACTTACCTGCCTAAACCCGGTAAGATATTTACATAGGATTTTCTTATGTTGAATTTAGAATTACAAAAACTTTTTTTTTCATGTAGCTTTAAGCACACTGTGCCAGATTTTATGTGAGTCTGTTAAGAATTGACTAACTTCACCAGGCAATGTGTCTTTCACTTTTATGATTTTACTATTAAAATCTGTATGCACCAATTCACTCAGTCACAGATCCTCTTACCTGAACTGTGACATTTACAGAGGCATCAGTTATGGTGTAAATGCGATATACGTAGTCCAATAACCATAAATACTATGAAGACTGAATCGTGAAGTTTGTAATGGTCAAGTGTAAGTACCACGTAAGAGAGAAAACATAGAAAGATAGTTTCATACTATAGCTGGGCATTGACGAAGAATGTGACTGAATTCTGCACACTCTCAGAATTGACTTTCAAGATGACGTGCAGTGAGGCTGTCGAATATCAATTTTTGACGTGTTCTAAAATTTTAATATAATAATAATATTTGGTTTGTCACACCTGATAATGGTATGAACGGAAACGGCAGGACCAAAGTCTCTGAAGCCGGTCCCACAAACAGTTCTGTGCGTGGCCAGAGATAATGCGGGCAGACAAAACTCGCGTCTCAAATTAGGTATCAAAAACTCTGGTTTTAAATTAGTAAATCCTGTTAGAAAGTCATCGAACTTTTGAAAACTAAATTGCAGTTTGTTTTTATGATCTTGTGGACCTTTCATTGTCTCCAGGAACAAACTTTGTTATGTTATAAAATTCGGAGTTGCTGCCCACACGCCAATAAATCTTACAAAGGTAATCTTGAAACACTCACGAGCGTTTTTTGGTTGTGTTGTTTCTCCACGAGCATTTAGCAATTAAATTCCTGTTTCATTCCGAATTCCAATGTCTTGCATGGCCATGGAAATCAGTTGGTTAGGAGGCCTTGTCTAAAATTCTGACAGCTATAATAAATCGTATACATTTGAATACTTTAAGATTCTGTCACGAGGAACTGTGACTGGTGCTATTTATCACGAAAGCTGCAGTTCATGGGGATGAAGATGGAAAGGTGAAAATCCGCATAAAGCAAGTAGGTGTCACCACACAACCAAATGGACTCGGCTTCGTTTGAATTTCACAAGAGTCGGTGGAGCTTAATATGGGTGCACTTTTTCTCATTCAATGCAAGATGTCAACCTGTGTAAAAACAAGACTGCTTATTAACACCAGCAGTGAATTATCGGTGAGGTATATAAATGGAAATAAAAGAATCAGGAGTTAAGGAACTAAGCTGGTGTTTACTATTTAATGACAGTCTATTGAGCCACCTGATGCCTTGGATGACATCAAAGGAGCGAGCAAAGCGTCGCTAATCAAAAAGTAAGAGATAACTTGATTGCAAGAGAGTGACGAAATGCAGAATAGAGTGTTGGAATTTGACATAACTTAATGACAAACGTAGTACAGTTAAGCAAAGTAACATCTTTTTTTAAGACATTCATTCAACATTTCGTAGTATTTGGTGTAATATTATTTGCTTCTTCAACATTGGTAGCACTGGGCGGCCGAAGTTGCAATATTATAATCAGATATGTTAGAATCGTGCCAAGGATCTGAAAAAAAAATAAATTCAAGAAACATGGTTTCCTAGGTTATACCAGAAGTAACATAAAGAAGAGTCAATAAATCCTGATTTTCAAAGGTTTTAAGGGTATACAAAGTTTTACCTACTTACTCCTGTAAAAGTACTTTTATTGATTATAAATAAGCTTCCGACAGAAGTGATTTCGATCGTCTGTTGACTTAATTTGGTGCTCAGAATTATAATCTGTAAAGAAATACAACGATTGTGAAATTGGAAACAGGTTGCTACAAAGCAAACTACTGCCGAGTTAGAGCAGATTGGACTGTAGTTTTTGTTTATTGATTTTACTTTTGACTGACCGTGGATGTTGCCCACGTTACTGTATATATACGCCATTCACTGACCCACAGACATTATCAGAACATATGGCTAGCTGACGTCGGTAAGAAAGTTGTTTTTTAACGGCGGAATAAATTAAACGGTCAAGTTGACTAACCACATATGAGCAAGTTCAACGCAGCCGAATTGGAATCATTGCTTGACATCCAAACTAGCAGCAGATGTCTTGCTTTTTCGCTAGAGATAATATACTAATAAGTATAGTATATTTGGTATTACACTGGACTGGCCAAGTAGGTGGGACATATTTTTGGACAAAAACCTATGGAGGAAGGAACCGGGGAAATGTCCATACCGATCAATGACTACACATTTAGCAGAGTAAATCGTTAAACATTAGATTTCTTTATTTTTTGCTAAACTCGCTTTTAAATGGCCTTCAGTACCATACATCAGAAGTTTGTGTCATGCATTGGTTGATGAATGACAAATACAGCCAGACAATCTTAGTGCGGGAACAGTTGTACTCGTTCACTTAATTTATATGAGTTTTAGCGTGTTTTTTGTTGTGATTGTATTGCTGTGTTCCTAAGTTTGAAAAACTCTCTTCAGCTGAAGGCGTTGTACAAGGTGGAGCTTTCCCTGCGAGGTTTTTTACTTTAAGGCATCATAACTTCACTAGGGGCAATCCTTTAAAATTAAAGTATGACTCTTTTTTGATAACCGCGTTGTGCCCATTTGGAATTGTCTGCCATCTGGGGTGTTCTGGACAACATCCCTGCTTAGTTCTAAGACAGCTCTGGAGGAGGTAAATCTCTCCCAAGTTCTTGAAATGTTTTTAAAACTGTACATATGACTAAGTTTGTTTTAACCTGCATTTTGTTTTTTTTTTCATGTTATGTTTTATGTTTTTTTCCCCTCGTTTTTGGGTAGTTTCAATTTCGGGCTGCGAATAAGGGGTATTGCTCTCCCTTCTCTGTCCAACACAGTTTCTTTGCTGTGCGAATGAATTCATTATTACACCCCCAGTAAGCTTACCTCTTAATGTCAAGTCATGCTGCAAGGGCATACCCCAAGTAAGTGTTATCTGGATGATGTGATACTTGAGCCTGTTGCTTGCACCAACAACCGTGGGGAACGTAACACTGCAATATTGGCTACAGTTCTAAGCTGGTATAGTGAAGATTGTATGGCATTGGAAGAATTGACAGACTAGCACTTTACTCTTGGTTCACTTATAGAAGCCAAGCTTTGAAAAAACCGGTTATTTTGTAGTGTAGATTTGGCTTCAGATAACGAGCACTTGCCTGGCCAAGACACAGCTTCATAAAAATACACAGAGTTTAATATATTTTCTCAAAATCGTTGGTCTTGGTAAACTTAAACAATGACTGGGAACGACTATCATTTTGTATAAGTAACCGGTACAAAAAAATCATACTTCAGTTAGAAGAATACATTATTGTCACAGCAAACTTGGGTATAGGCTAATCAACACTGATAAGAATTTTACCGAAATGGAAAGATGGAAAAAATAGTTTAACGATTTGCCTGTGAATCGTATTTGAGTGTCGTGGCGATGGTGTCAGAAGATGATGAACTCTTAGGCCGCCCGCGCACTGAGTGACTTGGCCGCGCGGCCAGGTTGCTGCAGCCAATGAAAATGAGTAGTGCGTGGTTTTACATAAACGGTAAGCATTCTCAGTGGCTGCAGCGATCTGGCCGCGCGGCCAAGTCGCGCAGTGCGCGGTCGGCCTTAAGCTATGTGTGTGCCAGGCTCCTTGTTGTAATTGTATTTTTGCTCGTTTGTAAGCATTTTAAGGCTCGTAATACTCGTTATTTTTATTGTGTTTTACATTGCATCCTTTCACATCACTGGTTTAGGTGACCAAGACCAAAATTTCGGCCAAAAACACTAAACTATATGTATTTGTATGAAGCTGTGGGTTGACCAGTCAGGTGGCTCGTTATTTGAAGAAACCAAGTAGTTTAAATATGCAGAAAAGAGAAGCAGTGCACAATGTCAAAGCAACCCGACGTTTCGAGCTGACTCCAGGTCATTTTCAAGGGAAAAAATACAAAAATATGTTTAAAATTACACAACAGACAGCCAAATGTCAATACACAGCCAATAAACAGTTTTGCCTGCATTCAGCTGTCTGTTACGCAATTTTAAGGTAATTTTTGTATTTTTTCCCTTGATAACGAGCTGGAGTCAGCTCGAAACTTTTTGTTGTTTTGACATTTTACACTTTGGGATTCTTTTTTCTACATGCCTCATTCCAATGCTTACATTTTCCTAAAGTAGCTGAAATGGCATGCTCGCCTACCAACAATTTAAACAGGGAGCAAAATATTAAGACTGTTGGAACCTAATGCATTTACAGGCTGATGGCAGTACCACTAACATATATTCGGTGAAACGGTAAAAAGTTATAATTAATTAGTCGAAAATGAAACTTGTATGCCGTCTTGTCCAGGCATTGGTAAAGATTAGAACGAGAAGCCGTTGGTACTACTCTTACAGGCTGATAACAATGGTATAAGTGAGCTCATACAGGAAAATTGGAAATTAGCCAATAGCGAAAATTAGTGTATAATTTTCGCTATTGAAATAACATAGTTCAGTAAGCTACCTTTATGCACTTACGTTTCGTCGGAGTAGCATGATCCGGATTCGAAACGGCTACCCAGTTCGCCCCAAGATCACTTACATAGTGCCTTAATCGCTATGGCCACGTCCTCCACTGGCATAAAGATAACTCACTGAACCCGTTATTAAGGTCACAACCGTGACCAGAACTCCATTCCACCGAAATTTGCTCGGCCATAGGCAATGGAGAGGGAAGACAAATCATACAATCATAAGGCTCAATAAAGGAGAAATAAATAGACATAAATAATATTATTTACAGCGATTTATGTCTATTTATGAGCTCATACAAACATTACAGTTACAATTTGTATTTTTAAAAAGTAATTATTATACCCTAACTATTGACGAAACAATGTAACAAAATATTGGATTTGTATTGCGTAGTATATCGCACAATTTTAAGACCGCCAGATATTGGTCGAGAACGCCTGCTAAATTTTCAGTTTCCTGCACTATGAAACACACATTTGTGTTGTAAATCATAAATGAAGAAATTCCTCTTAGTGAAAATCGCAGAAACCGCCAACAATCGTACATAGTTTACCATCAAAATAGCTGTACCACCGGTTTTGATATAAGCTAGGCAGCGAAAGTGACGTACTTGATTCTGCCCAATAGTTGGGAAAATTGTAATATCCTAGGACAAGGTAGTTGTCGATTTTTAAATTTTCACTTAAACTCTGGATTTTTTGCACATTTTTCTTCGGATTAAAACGCACCCAGTCAACTTTTTTTGCTGTCTTAGGCACAGTCACCTAATATGGAATTTTCGTAAATCAGCGGTAGTAATGGAACACCCCCCCAGACCATTGTTTGCTATATTAGTATTGTGTTAGTTGAGGCAGTAGTGTTACCTAGTATTTTCCGTAACGAGTGTTCGCCAACAATCGTAATACTAATCAGAATAGCATTGGGAGTGTCACGGAAAATGCTAGGTAACTCTACTGCTTCCACTAAGACAATACTAATATAACAAACAATGGCATGGGGGTGTTCCATTACTACTATCGGCTATTAAAGCTATTTATACTTACGTGAAAATTACTAATTTTTTTTTTGCATAGAATCATTTGAGCACTTACTGACATTACTTACTATAACAGATGTGACGTCCGTGATCAAAGAAACACTCAGAAATAACTAAAGATAAATAAAAGTGGATGCTTTAATCTATCACAGACGATTTTGAGTATTAATACGCCTACCTGATTTCCTTCAGTATTTGAAAGTTTCCTGGTTTGAGCTTTTAGCAACGCCTTTAACCCTTGTTTTGCCTGGAAATTAAAATCGATAAATTTGCTGCACACATTTTACAACTTTATTAACTACATAATGGTTTTGATGGTTTTATTGTTATTATCGTGGTTGATTGTACAGTGGTTAATTACGCAAGCATGGACTACAATACTCCTCAAAAAATATATTAAAAGCAGATTGCTGCAGGCGGAAGTTTGAAACGATGTAGAAGCTCTTGACTAAGAAAATTCTATTAATTTTTATGTACAGAGGGTGCTACAAGGAAGCAAGTTACTAAACTTTTTACTGGATGGTAATATTGATGTTATTGCCTATGAGAACCAGTTCCGTCAGTGTAACTGAGGGTTAAAACTTTTACAGTCACATCTTACCAAAACGTCACGGAAAAAAATTTCCACTATGATTGGCGCAGAGCGAGCGAAGCGAGTGTAGGTTCTTATGCAGTGACTCATTAGAGTTTCTTTGTAATAACAATACGCCAAACTACTGAACCGACTATGATGAAATTTTGTATGCTGACCAAGTACAACTCGGAGAGGGATTTCTTTTCATATTGAAAATCAGGTATATTTCGGGCTGGAAGTTATGGAAAATCTATCGGAAATTGTTAGAAACCAATTATTAGAAACACATTGTTAAAAACCAATTGTTAGAAACCGTTTTTGGTGTGAGCATTGGCTTTATTGGCCTAGGATTTCCAAGGAGCAGGTCGGGTTTTGCATTTCGGCCACAGTTTTCTGCCTTTTTTGAGAGGAGAAATGGTGCTTTTCGGCTTTTTACTCTTTTAAAATTATTATTCAGTGTTGTGCTTTTAAACATCAGATGACTTAGTGGCCTTGCCATGTTTTAAAATTTTAATTCAGAAACCTGACGACGAAAATTAATTATTTTTGAAACGTTGTTCGTTTTTTTTTTTTTTTTTTTTTTTTTATTATGTAGCACTGCTTGGTTTTGCTTTCATAATCAAAGATCACGAACCATAGAACCATACAAATTCAACTTGGTTCAAAGACAGCAAAAAAATTTCTTTGAAAATTGGAGAAAATAAAGGCTGTATTTATTCGAAGTCAATTCTGCCAACCATTCTTCAGTTTCATAATGAAGACCATGGCGGAGGTGGTATTAAGTTACGGAGAGACTGTACGAAGTTTTTTTTACTCGAACCAGATGGTGAAGCCTTGGAATAGTCTCCCATTAGGGCTGGTGGTATCGGCCAGTCTTGACAAATTTAAAACTGACCTTAAGAAGCATGATCTGTCTGGCTTTATGAAGTGTTTTTAGTGTTTTTAATTTTTTTTTTCACTTGATACATGTATTTCCCCTTCACAAATGTTTGTTTTATTACTCCTTTTTAATGTTAGGACCAGTGTTAGCGGAGTTCCATCCTCCCTTCTGGTATCCTTATTATCGTTTTGTGCAATAAAAACTCATTATTATTATATTATTATAATACAACAAAATAATGTAACATATGCGTATTATAAACAAAATCAAGAATTTCTCTTGTGTGATTATTACATATCTACTTTCAGTTTATTGTTAGTGAATTATCATATCAAAAAACCAAAGCTGGTAAAAGGGGCCGCCAAGTTCCGAATGGTTCGGCCTTTCTGTTAAACACAACCAGACGTAGCAAAAGTTACTATTGAACACAAGAACTTAGCTACAGTATGGACAACATCTATCATCCAGGTGGAAAAACTGATATTTCGTACGTATTAAACGTGCTTGTTCCACTTTGAGTCATTTACGTGGGATGCTCATAAACTATGTCAATATGGGTAGATGACGACTTTGGCCTAAGACACTGTGCAGTATATTTTTAGACATACTGTTCTTTTGTTGGATTACAATTAGGAAAACATATTTTATTTCGTTAATTTTAGCAAGTTTTAAGTAAAAAAAAAACCAAAAAGAAATGCACACGGCAATACACTACTTCACTCTAAGAGAAAGAACCGCTTACCTGGACTGTAATACTCGCAGAGGCAGTAGTTATGATGTAAACACGGCGTATTGCAACTACTAGTGTTATTACATTGACTGTGTTGTGTATTGTGAAATGATCAAGTGTAAGTACCATGTAAGAGGCGAAACCTACAGTGAGAGTTTTCAACACTAGCTGGACAGTGATGAAGAATGTGACTGAATTCTGCACACTCGCAGCTAGGTGATACAATGCATCGTAGCGAATATGAAGCTGGGTAAGGTACTCATCCAGGAAGCAGGTCCTCGAAGCCAAGACGTTATCCGCTTCATCATTTAGCGATGAAAATCCTTCTGAGCATAAGTTAACAGCAACCAGAATAAAAGCAGTGGTAAATAGGTCAGAGAAAGATAATGCAATCAGATTTGCAATAGACAAGAAAACGTTACTTTGGCTGAAATCATCTGTTAACGTCAGTGTAATCCAACCTACTGTCAAAATTACAACAAAAATGCATTCCAGGAAGATATTCTGGAACAGAAAGCCAATTCTAGTGACTTTGTTTTGAAGTAAGAAATCAATTGTTCCAAACACTTTCAACACGTTGCGAATGCGGTTTCCCTCCAGGAGGCAAAAACCGTAAACTGAAATTATCATGCATACTTCTATCACCAGGGCTACATTGTTGATTATTGTAGTAATCAAGTTTGCTTCTTCCCAGGTCCACACTGTTCTCACCGTCTCCACTGTAGTGTAAAGGGTGAAAGTCGATGCTACAGTTCTGTATATGATCGACAGTACTCGTTTCCAAAGAGGGTTTTTTCTAGCTTCGTAGACTCCATAAGGCTCCAGATCAAAAGAGACGAGTCCCAAAATTTTACCCAGTAAGATGATGGGGCAGAAAATTTCATAGGAAGTTGATTTTTCATGAGGATGATGAGAGATAGATCTTTTCCTTATATCCGCAACTTGGTTAGGTATAGTATGAAGCATCGTGGATGGAATGCTTGCACTGGTGGATCAAGTGGCTATGAAGTTAGTTTTTTTTTTATCACAAAAGTAATTTTTCCACGGAAAAAAACCTGTAATGACGCATTAAGTTAACACATATCGGAATAAAATTACATGCTAAGTAAATAAATCGTTTGATTATTCAAGTTAGGGCTATCAGTCACGTAAGCGGGGGGGGGGGGCAGAAACTGATAATTTTTTGGAGGTCAACATGTTTGATAAATGGGCAAGGGGATCGCATAATTTGTGACGTCACATAATTTATTTCACAGAACAACATTCTTAAGCTACATAATTTTTTTTTTAATATAAAAAATTTCGCGTAAAATATTACTGCAAAAAAAATATAATCTCAATACATTTTTTACCATTTTTAACAGCCAGCATAAAAAAAAGGTCGAAAACTTTATTGAATTCCCAAATTTCCCGAATAGTTCTATCTCCATCGATGTGCAAAAGGTCTGCACTACCCAACAAGGTTTTAAAGTGTGCCAGAGAGCGAGCTCGAACCGTGGCTTCTCTAAAGGAATTCCAACTAGAGATTACTCTAACGGAAAAGAAACTCCTCTTTTACATTCCAATCTCTCAGGCTGAACAACCAGCTTTAGAATGGCCTCAAGTCGCCTTATACACGGTATGGTGTCAAAGAATGCCAGGTCGATTGACAAAAACCCTCGAACAAACTTAAAGGTAAGGTAACAATCTTAAAGGTAAGGCTCGATTACACTCCAGCTAGCTTAAATCAGCTTCAAATCGTCATGTCTCTGATCTCATAAATCATAAATCTGATTGAATTAAAAACTTTTATAGTCATAACAACTTGGACTAAAATATGGATTTGTTACAGTCGTAACAAACTTACACTTATAACAAACTACAGTCATTGCAATCATAACAAACTACGTGATGTCTTTCAGTGACCGTTATCTGCTAAGTTTCCAGTCTTTGTGTATTCATGTTGTGCTCGTTTCGTCTTCAACTGGTTCAACTGAAACGTTGTGGAGATTACTTGAAATGATGAGTTCCTTACAACAATCGCCCATACTCTTCAGAAAACTGAACGGAAAGCTGTTAGGGCAAAAGTGGTTTGGGCAAAAGGCAATTTCGCAGAGCAATATTCTGAAAAATGTATCCAAGACGACAAGTGTAGTTTAATGATGGAACCCGCTCATGACCCCACCAGCTCATGACCCCATCAAGAGTTTAGATATGAAAATATTCTTACCATGATCCTGAATTTGCTAAGTCTTAGTGATTAATCGCAGTACGATTCCAAGAGGGAATTTTGTCACACAGAAGACCCTTGCAGACATCCAACAATTATTTTACTCTCCTAATAGGAACAAATTGAGCATTTTTTTTATATCGTCTGTGCCAATCTGAAGGTCACGACAAACAGAACGTTCTTAAATTAAGAGCCATCCTATTGATCGAATCCATTCAACTCTGAATCTGGAAACAGAGCTTACCAATGAAATACAGTTCAACGAAATATCGCAACATACTTGTGTCATAGTTATTTATAGTGTAATTAATGGTTTTTTACTGCAAGAAAGTATGATGCTCAAATGCTCGTGACTCAACATCTTATGAATGCATTCCCCGTTTTGTATTTATTAAAACGCCCGTAAGATTCTGGGGATGCGTTCTTAGCCAGATATACAAGCATTTCGGCTTCAATCATATAGCACCTCTTGTTGTTATAACTCCAGAGCCAGTGCCCCGGCTGAACTGCAGTGCAAAAATCTTGGCAAAACTGCTGCCAAAGTTCTGTCAACAGCATGGACAGTGATTGAAACGAGAAGATCACTATGTTCTTCATATCTCTGAACTTTTTCGTTGAAGCGAGTATGCATTATAGTCCCATGTAACTGAACTTGGGCAGAGACATTGACGTTGGGGTTGAGGAGCTTTCCGGATTGCACTGACAGACATATCAAAAATCCATCTGGTGCGAAAGTCCGACAAAGCGTTCATTAACGGAATATTATATGTAAAACGGTTGGATTTAGTGGGACAAAACAGGTGGGGGAATTCACATTATTGCTTTGCCAAATCTGCCTAATTTAGAGCAAAGCTGGCTATGCTCTTGACATGCTCTTTGTGGTAAAAAAAAAAAATACCTCCACTAGTCTGTAAAGCATGGGCAGTGTCAACTAGGTTATTGCTAAAAAGGATACCAACATGTCTACAATTTAATAATAGCAAGAATTTATAGGGTTTGGGAGGAGAATTTGTAACTCTAAAAAGTCTCTATTGAAACACGTTAGATTCATCCCCACTAGTTCAGTCCGAGTTTTCAGAGGGCGTCACGTGTTCTATCTGGTAATTTTTGCTCATTTTTCAGCCCAAATCTAAAGTAAACTAAATTTCAACTAAGCTAGGCTAAATAATAATTAAATATAAGCCAGTTTCGTTTAGTTTAGTTTAATTTGAGGCTAAAATCTGAGTAGAAATTCCCACATAAAACACATGGCACCATCTATAAACTAAGACTGAACTAATGTGAATGTATCTAAGATGTTTCAGTATGAGTCTCAGTCACAAATTCTCCTCCCCAACCCTATAAATTCTTGATGATAGTGATAATAATAATATTATTAATAAATAATAATAATAATAAAATTCATTCATTAACGAAAGAGAAATGTCAGGATAAACTGAATTGCCACTTACCTCACGTCCACTGTAAAAATGTCTAGTCGAATACAACACTATCGTCCAAAGAGAGAATATTAATAGTAATCATACTTTTATCGATACTATGGGATATAAGTTTGGTTTTAAAAATCATGATGTTATCAGCCCTAACGACCTCTGATGGATGAGAGTTCCAAAGTCTTCCTGCGCGCAGGAGGAACAGGTTGTGTAGCAATGCGCCAATTGAAGCGCTACCTGGGACCACGAGTATGTATGTCTGCTTTGCAGGTTATTAACGGCTGCCCATCACCTTGGTACGGTTTACCTCACACCAGTGAATAACAAGTGTTCACAGGACGATCTGACGACGCCTAAAAAATAGACTCTCCCGCGATAAGGTTCCCAAACGTTCAGCATACGACAAACCCCCACATCCTTGGCAAGTATTTTGAAAATCGTCATTTTACAAGCTCAGTATTTATAATATCAGTTAACAAGTACGGTGACCAAATGTAATGGGTCTAACACACTGCCCTGTGGGATGCCACTTAGAACATCAATAGGATCAGAAAAGACGCCATCGATTCGGACCCTCTGTGTTCGATTTCTTAAGAAGGCAGACATCCATGTATTTAAGCCCAGTTGTTAATGAAATCGCTGGTGAATTTGGTTAGATTTTGTTTAAAGAACTGTTTAAAAAATCAAAATTGTGGTAGTGTGAGTAGAGACTTCGGTTTTTCCATTCAGCCAATTATTGTCGGTAGGCAGTTCCCTGGAGAATTAATTTAACAGTCATTAAGCCCTTGCGGTGTTGCCATGACTAGGGGGTTAATAATTGTTACATTAATTCTCCTGGCAACTGCCTACTAGCAACAACTGGCTGAATGGAGAAAGCCAAGTCTCTACACACACCACAAAATTTGTGAGGCAGGCCTACGCCGAGCTGAGAACTTACCTGCTCGGTGGTGATTACTCTATGTATCTTAGTCTGATGTTTCCACTGCCAACTGCCTTGAGTGTTGCTAAGAGCTAAAAGTAATCGATTAATGAATAAATAATGGCGTAATTTGTCTACCATCAGGCATACCATCATCGATTTGCTATGAACGTCAAAGAACATGTTGAAACTACGTGGCAGTTTTTAATAAAAAAAAGATGAAGACTGGAAGCACTTATTGCTAACTACGGAATCGACAAATTGATTGCTTTTACAAAAAAACAAATGGCCAATTTTCTTCAGTAGCAAATTCGTACAATGTGTAGTCAGTCAGTATAGGATATTTTCCAAACGAATTTATTGCTTGAAATTTGACTATAATATATTCGTCACTCCCCCCACTAAATGGATAACCCGAGTCAGCAATTTTGGAATGTTGATGGTTTCACAGCATCATCCTATCAAATGTATAAATTTCGATTGTTGGAAAAGTTGCATCATAAGCTATTTTACACGTAATTTATTTTAGAGTTAGGAAATTTTACACGAACCAGTAACTTATTATAAGTAGTAAGAGGAATACTAACTGTGTAACAAAAAACCATGGATTGTTCAATATTCGTTTGGGACCAAACTTATTAAACTTAAGGAGGGCAAATTGATTCAGGTAAAGTGATTCAGAAAAGTGATTCAGGTAAAAAAAAACTAGGCCTGCAACACATTTAAAAAAAATATTTTACTAAATTGTAATAATTTAATTACAGACTGTAAGCACACCTTGGGTGAGCAAGGGTAGAAGCATTCAATAAAATGGAACCAGACGGACAGCTGGATTCCTTTGGCTAGCATGTTTACTACACAAAATTAATTTTTTTTTCCACAATGGAAACTTCTTCAGAATCTAAAAAAAAACACAGGACCTTTTGTAGGGGGGGAAATTAGTTTGATGAGTCCCTTCCTCTCACTGATGACATAGTTGCTTGCAGGGGAGGGGTTAAGGGATTGGTGTATGTTATCCCATGTTCATCATGCAAAACTAGAGGGGTTTATTTTGGAGAGATGAAGCGCCCCCTTGCTAAAAGGGTTTCGCAACATTGTGGCTATGTTAACTCCAGAGACCCTGATCGTGTCTTAGACCGCCATTTTGTTGAGAGAGGTCACCATCCAGATGTTTCTGAAACATCAGTGGTGTATATAGAAATGCACCTACACATCTAAAATTGGACCATCAGGCTAAAATTGGAAGCGAGGAGTATTACCCTGAACAAGAACAAGGCTTTAAATATCACAACAACTTATCCTGTAATCGGGCAATGGGCAACCTTGGTTTTAAAAAATGTTGATGTATATAGGGCAGTGACACAACGTAGTATTATTGTGTATAACTCTATGGTTAGCTGCTAGGAGCACTGGAGGGCGAAAAGAATGTCGTCTTACTGAAGCCAATGTTATTAGACTGGATTTCTTAAGCCTATAACGCGCAATTTTTGTTGCTGGAGAAAACAACGTTTTTTTAAGCCTAAGAAATCCGCTTTCAAAGAACTGTCTTGACTAGAAGTGCCGTTGTTTTCCGTTGCATTTTAATCTAGTGCACCTTGTAGCTATGTCCTCCAAATGGTGTCTCGCAGTCAATATGACGTCACTTGACGCTGCTCTACAGTTAGTTACCAATGAGCCCCTTTTATGACATATAGCGCTTGGCCACGACTCTTGTATGTGTTGGTATGTACAAAATTTACGGTTTTATGTTTAAAATTGGATAGGCCGTGTTGTTTATTGTGTTTTTTTAGATTCTGCAGAAGTTTCCGTTGTGGAACGAAAATTTAATTTTATGTAATGGTAAACATGCTAGTCAAGGGAATCCAGCTGTTCGCCTGGTTCTGTTTGATTGAAGACCGTAAGCTGATTATGTAGTTTAATATGCAAGAAAATAAATGTCGATAAAGTGTCACGAGCCCAGCGCCACGTTGGTTCCACGTGTCTACGGGGCCGTCCGTTACATGCCGGCATGAGTTTCAATCCGAGTTGCGTGGTTATATTGACCTCTATGGCATGGTTATTGTCCTATTTTCCATGGCAGTATTACCGCTGTGCTAGATAACATGGGACATGGGGCATGGCGTGGTTAGATCCCCACAGGCCTATTGCAGATATATACCCATTATAAACGCTGCGTACAGCGTTTGGCTACCATCACGAGGTCCGTGAAAAGGGCAAACATAAACCAAGCCCTGCTGAGTGTATTTGTAGGTCCAGAAAGCATTTATTTCAGTGTTGGGGGAACAAGAATACTGCAGACTCTTCGTCCCGTACCACACTCTGTCCACTCCATATCCATTTGCCTAATAACGTAGTGTTGGTTAAAACGAACAAAGCGAAGTCGCGTAGGGATTCGTTAAAGCTCGTAAACTGCAAGAGTCACATTACCAGATTGTCCACGTTGCCATGGTTTCACTATATTACATATGTTGGAAGTCAGGTAATGAATCTTAAAGTCGGGCTTAACGGTTGCCGGCAGGGATACTGTCCGCAGCCGAAACTGTCACTGTTTACGTAAAAAACACAGGTTACACAAGAGACAGAAAAAAAAAAGGTGCATGAATGTAGGATAACTGGTTTGTAGTAGAGAGAGAGTGAGTCGGCTGGGAAACAGATAGAAAATTACTCTAAAAGCGGCAAACGACAAAACAATACACAAAGTACATGGCTGTCTAGAGCTATATGAGACAAGAAAAATAACAAGTATGAAATATATATGAACCAATGGCAAAAGTTTGGATTAGACTCAACAGAATCAGTGAGGCGACATGACACCATGCAAGCATTGTTTAACGATCTAGATGGCAAGTGTTGAGACGTCCAAAATTGGCCGTCGCCAGTAAAATATTCTTTGTGTGACAACAGGGGCTCATGACCATGTGTTGGAAGTACCAGTTCCTGGTGCTTTTGCGTGTACATGTTTAGGGCCGGTGACAACGCCGTTAGCCCGGATTTGGTAGATTTTGTACAACCCGGAAACGGAAATTGTTGAAGAGTGGTTCCCCTGGTTACCAGAATTTGTTACAGCCTAGATGGCTGCCAAAATCCGCACTTCGACTGGTGCTAAGCCAGGAGCAACATCGCTCCTTTTGTTTTTGAACTATTTATTTGAAACGTTTTTGCCAAGTGTTGTAAATAGTTTGCCTCGAGTTAAATTCATTTATGTTCACTAACATTCGTGTTCTTATGCGTTAAATGGCAGTAGATCGATTCACGTAAATAACCTCAACAGTAAAACGCATGGCTCCCAGAGACTTAAGAAAAACATTGTTGGAGGTGTCGGTTGTTAATAAATAGGCTAACTAAACAAAAAACGCTTCGCCGTTTAGAAAAATGCATTAGAGCTCGTATCCCTATGCTCACAGCTGTAAAGGTACACGAATAGAAACGAATTAGAGTTCACTCGAACGCAACGAACTATAATTTGAACTCCAATTCCAGGGAACAAGGAGTGTGTTTAGTCAGTGTTATGTCAGAAACTGAACGCAGTTTGTGTTTGAAATATGAAATATTTGTGTGCGTGTATATATGTTTGTGAGCCCTTAATTGTATGTTATGCAGGCTTTTTCAAATATCTGTCTGTGTTTGTTGTTTTACGATTTTTAGTGTGTTTCCTGTGAGTGGCTGCATGTGTATTTTGTGTGCCTTTACAATTTGTGAAACAAGCGTACTCTTAATTAAGGCAGTTTTTTTGCCTATGTTTATGTATGTATTTTTCATCTTTTGTAGGCGTTTTGCTCTTTACGGCGTCTGTTTTGTATGTGTTTTAGATTTTTTCGTTCTGTTTCATGCGAATGCGTATGTTGTATTTTGTGTGTTTATTTTATTTGTGTGAAGTATCCAACCGTTTTGTTTGTTTGATTAGTGATGTACATGAATGCGTGTTCATGGAGGCTGGCATGTCACAATCCTTATTCCCTGGAATTGGAGTTCAAAGTATAGTTTATGGCGTTGGAGTAAACTCTAATCCGTTTTTATTCGTGTACCTTTACAGCTGTGAGTATGGGAATTCGAGCTCTAATGCTTTTTTCTAAACGGCGAAGCGTTTTTTGTTTAGTTAATTTGTTGGCTTTTTTTCGCTTCCGTTTTATTGTAATTTCAACGGTCTGGTCTATCATGTGTACGGCATGTCCACTGTCCACCCAATTTTGTTTGTGCGAAAAAACGGAACATTAGAAATGTGTATTTCTGTTCAGGTTCCGCCCAAGCTTTGTCCCATGTTTGTGTGTCTAGAGGTAGCATGTATCAGCTCGATGGGTGGTTGATTCTGGATTATTGCAAGCAGATGCAGTATTATGAGCGTGTAACGTCAAGGCTTGTTGGTGCAATAATAAAATCAAATGAAGTATTATGGGAAACAATCGCGGAAACAAGTCAACTGGCTTCCTGAAGCTCGCTGTTGAAGAAGTAAATAAGTCACTCAGTCATGTCGGCCGCCCAATTTTGAGGTCTTAAGGCCTCAAAATTATAGAATTCAAACCCTATGGTTTAAAACTGAAAGATTTTAGCGAAAACCAAGACCATTTCATTTTGGTTCTCGACAAAGACCAAATATATTTTATTGGGGCCCCGGCCCGAGGCCATGCACCAACCTTTGTAGCCGACAATGGTAACTTAGAGAAGAAACCACGAGAATGTTACTTTCCGCGCGCCCGAGCATCGTTGCATCATGTTAGAGTGAGCTACAATCCGATCTTCTGCGCCTCGCCTATAGAGCAGTGACATTTGCCGCCATATTGGCACCACTATGGGTTCACAGCATCGGCTTCAGTATGACGACCTTCTGTGTCTCTCTGCAGTGCCCCTTGCAGCTAACCCATTAAGGCTCCAGCAATATACAATATACAATTATATACAACAATACTACGTCATGCCACTGCTCTATTGTTGCAACATTGTTACAAATGTTGCAGCATTGCATTCTGGGCCCCTGCCGCCTGTCCACATTTTGAAAATTTTCGTGCGCAAACAAACTCTAATAAGCATGGCCTGCCGGCCGTGCTAATATTGTCGAGTCTCTCAGGTTCATTTGTATACCGAAAGCGACTGCTATACTTTGTTCCACATTATGTTTTCAGAAAATTGACTGTATGACCCTACGTTTTCTTCCACTACGAGTGCAAAAAAATCTGTAAACATCCTATTCGTAAACTCTAACAGTAACTTTCTGGAGTCTACAAGTGTGATATCCACATATTTTTGCTCTCTCAGTGCAAGGAAGAGTCGTCATCGAGTCAGTTTTCTGAAAACATAATGTGGAACAAACTATAGAGATGATAACGCCATGAAGCAAAGGAAGCTGAAAAGTGGGAATTTTGCGGTGCGTAAAGTGACAGGTTGACTCCCCTTCCCCCCCACAAAAAGCTTACAATAGGTTGTGAGATCTGACAAAAGCAAGCACTGTAGTTTAGAACTACAATAATAGAAAAGTTATGTGATACTATAAATCAGTGTAGTCATTAACACATCATTCATATTCAACACTAAAAAATAGAAAAAATGTTAGTACGGTAAGTTTTTTATCCATGCGTAGAAAGCAATAGCTTTTTCTACAATCTTTTAAAAGTCCAAACAGGAAATGAGATGAAGTACTCACAAACGCCACAGGCATTCTCACAACGCAAGCAATGTGCCAGCATTGTGTACCAGTGTTGATTGTGATGGATCAAAAAGCGGAGCGGGGGTTGATTGAGATTTAATGGCGCATCGACAGCTAGGTCATTAGTGATGGAATAAAAGGGAACCAGTGGCATTCGAATAGGGCACGTTAACTAAATTTTTTATTACCATAATCAGATAAGCTATACAGCCTGTAGCAAGATACCTATAGCTAGGCACCTAAAGTGGCAATTTTCTGGTTAGTCCTGTTCATTACGCGCAACGATTGCACGGATTGAACAGCTATTGCTCCGATGAATAAAGTTTCTAGCTACAATATCGATTATTTTTCGTAGATTTGTAATGGTACTTATCAGGCTGGTCACCTTTATTACCACCCTTGGTGATATCCTTAGCGACCAGCGTTACTTTGTTGTGATCGTAAGCGACTGCATTGTTCCCGCCATCAGTTGCAGCAATCGTATACATAAGGTGCAAGATGTGTGAGATAAAGCAGCAGTCAGCCGAGGCAAGAGTAGTCTTCATTGTTTGAAGCAAGCGAGCCGTTATGACTCGATACACCCAGCGTGGGTGTAATCATAACAGAGTACCAACCCTTATTCATGATTTTCGACTTACAAATTCGTACCACTCTTCTACAAAAAAGGAAAGTAACTATTTGAATTAACGAACTTTTCAGGCTCTAAAGTTAAGTTATTATGAGTCTCTAGTTTTTTTAACCTCTGCATTTTTTAAACACTACAATTATCCAATAACAAATAATATATAACTATGTGTGGGGGCATGGGTTCATATATGTGGGAAACAGTTCGGTGACTGATGACACTAGAACAATGTATTATTAATGGTTAGGTGGTAACTAAGTGCGTGAGACACTAAGTAGAGAGTGAGACAACTTTGTGGAGAATTAGTAGAGAACGAAGATGTAGAAGACCCCTTCCACAGTCGACTCCTACATCGCGCCAGAATTTATATTTCACTATCTACATCGTTTTTGGTGCAGTCATTCTTCCTCAATCCCCACCCTTTTCCGTCCCCACCTCCAGTTTTCTTTTTAATCTCTGCTGTTTGTTATCAATGCTCCAAAAGTCAAAACGTTTCTCTAAAGTGTGGACCCACTAAAATATGGGGCAGGGTCGGGGTCTCAAGTCCCGAGTTCGTCTAGTGTGGAAAGGTCGAGGCTTGAGGCAGGGCCATGCCCAAGGCCGCTTGGGATTTACCTCAGCGTGAAAGGGGTATAAGATCCTTGCGTCCCGTTTGGCAAAGCGCTTCAGCAAATAGCTTTCTTGGCTCAATGCTGACGTCACCAGTAGACGTTCGGCGCTTGGCGAGCAAACAGGACGATCGTCGTAGGAAAGAAGATGGCTGGCGTTTTTATAAAAATAACTCGTTTGTGAATATTTGGGCTCCTGGTAAAAAAAAACGCGCGCGCCATTTGTTTCCCAGCACTTATAGACGATGTAGATTTATTTTGGCTGTTTGCAGTGAAGGGATTCAGTCTGGCAAACTAAGCAAACATTTAACAATTACGACATACGTTTCAAAATGTGTGACTATGCACGTACTTGCGAACGATGCACTCACTCGCTACACACGTCAGTAGGAAAACCAAGAATTGCAACGTTATTTTGTGAAAATTCGTTTTATAAATTAGTGTTTCAGCGAGCACACAAAACTAATTATCGGTATGGCGTCCGTTAGTCTCAGTATAGTCGACCGTTGGGCTGAAAAATTAGCCATTATCTCACGTCATTTCCTTAGCGTCCACGTACAAGGGAGCGGCCATCTTTAAGCTAAGCCAAAAAAGCACCAATTTTTCTGCTTCGAAGCACTTTCTCAGCGCCCCCAAACGGAACAGTCATGAGCGCTTCAGCAAACGAAGCGCTCACTCAAACGGGACAGTGATTTTGATAAGCGCTGAAGCGCTTTGCCAAACGGGACGCACGGCTTACCAACCCAGTGATGCACACAACACAAAATTACAGAGACAAACATTATAAACGTGAAGAGGGACAGGAAGACGCTAAAAGACTTCAGTAAATCGTAGGCTGCATGGATAGATTTCTTGAGCCTGGTCGTGTGTTCTTTCAAGTTATGCTCAGACAGGGTTCAGACAATTTTTTTTAATTCTCGATTTCCCTGACATTTCCAGGGTTTCAAGGTGCACCCAATAGCAATTTCCAGGCGTTTATAAGATGTTTAGTTAGGGAAACAGGCAGTAGCTAATATTTTTATTAATATTTCTCCAAAAATAATCCATCATGCCAAAAAATAACTGTTTAGAGACTAGTCCACTATACGGGCCTAAACGCATTGCATCACAGATGTTGGTGATGGCCTAAGATTTGGTTTATTGAAGTTATATTTAAAATACTTGAATATATTAAAGCACAAATTAAAATATTTGGTACTAGCCTAGGATTTTGTTTCTGATGTGTTAATTCAATGGAACTTACTTATCAGACATGCAAAGACATTTTTTAATTTCCCTGTTTTTTCCCCCGATTTTCAAAAATTTCTTGTTTTCCCTGAAAATTCCTTGCGATTACCTGGAAACCTGGAGACCTGAAATATTCCACCCTTATATTGTCAGTTCTGTGAAATCAGTGCTGACAATTCTGTGATATCGTTGTTAATAATATCATTACATTGCGTGAAATATTTTTTACCATTCAACTCAGTCAGTATTTTAAGCACCAGCACTGACGAAAGAGGAAAATATTTACCCTGAAAC
>JAHWFP010120617.1:16455-27289 GCA_023313725.1 Lithobius niger | reverse complement strand
ATTTTATTGCTAACCTGAAGACGAAAATTGATAATTTTCGAAACGTTCTTTGTAATTTTATGTAGCACTGCTTGGTTTGCCTTCACATAATCTGTTACTGTGCTTTTTACTCCATTGTTCTGGGCGTCAGGCATCTCCTCAGGTTGTCTTTCGTAATGGCTTCTAGCATCTCCATCCTTCCAAGCCTAGAAGCACCTGACATCTTATGGATGGAGCACGTATTAGTATGCACTTGTGCAAAGTCCAATCTTCTTCCTTTTAGATTAATCGACACCAACTTCTATTGAAGTCAAAGTCTCAATGATGATGTGGGTACTAAAAATGTTGCACCAGGAAAACGTTATTCCAACAATCTTCTCCCTGAAAAAATGAACTATCGGAAATTAAATACATGTAAGAGGATACATAGTTAATTCTGTCTTATTTATTGCACCTTGGTCAGTAAATCAGCTATGGTGATTTTTTTTTAGAAACATTATTAATATCATTACTACGGTCTTCCACATGCTCTTTCACATGATAGTAGATGATGTCTATAGGTTTTACTTCAGGTTTCGCGATGCAGCCGATGTGATCTCGTTCTTTGTGAATCAGCACACAGAGGGATTGGGGCAAGTTCATTTGAAGATATAAGCCAAACTTCATGTAGAAGTTTCCTGCTCCGAAGGCACTCTTGTGCTCCTTGTGAAATGCCGTTTTATTCTGATTCCGTGGTTCATGGGGACCGACCCTTTGTAAATTCGATCGCCATAGAAAAGGCAGCCACCATAAGTGGCAACGAGCCTTCTGGTTGATCACTTGTGTGGTAAAGATTTTCATTCCTTAAGTTTCAGGCTGAACCACCCTGCTGTTTTCATTATTCACTTGTAAGTAACAGTATCCTGTTTCCTGCTTGCCTGCTTTTTCCTCTTATGTTGATAACTTGGTATGTCGGTGGATGTGTCCCTTTCGGTGTGTAGGACAACAAACCAACTATCTCCCTTAATAGGATTTTATCCGAGCATTCTTCAGTTACATTGCGAGTCTGTCCATGAATAACCACAGGCATAACTATCGTCATACAGTCTTGCCTGTTTTAACACTTGAGAACCTTTTTCACCTATTCTCCGGTCAGTAGCATTGAGCTGACTTCTGCTGTCGTAAATTTTATTCCTAATAAGTAACTGATTGATCATCGCTGGCGAATCTCGAAATTGCTTGTTATAATTTTCTTTGCCAGCAGATGCATCTTCCGACGAAATTGCTAGAAGAAATTGCCTCTACATCATTGTCAAACCCGATTAAGTTACAAACTACTCTTCCTTCGTGAATGTTGAACATGCAGGCATCTGGCAGACATTGTGTTATTCCTTCCTTGGTCATTCATTGTGAGAGCGTGATGCAGCAACTGTTGCCCAAGTCCTTTGATATTTCGTAAGATCTGACAGACTTGTTCTTCCTGCCCAATGACTATGAATTTCGTAAGTTCCTAATTTTTGTATTGAACTTACCAATATTGTAACTATTTTGGATTACGGCTGTGATTTGCAGATGTAAGTCGAATGAACCGTTGATTGATGAAAACATCCCAAAATATTCTTGCCCTTTGGAAGATGTTCTATTAAGTCAGTACCTGCACAAAGTCCAGTCTTCTCCCTTACAGATTTGCCAAAGCCATTTTCTCTGTTCTTGAAGTCAAAGACCCAAAGATGCCGTGGGTACTGAAAAATGTTGCACCAGAAAAATGTCATTGATAGCAGTGATTGTCAAATTGGGAAAATAGTTGTTTCTGTGCAATGAGCCTGATTAGGTAGTTTTTTTTTTCAGTTTAATTTTGGCTTAGCCATAACTCTGAGAACGTTGCCATAGATATTTCCCTAATCTATTACTAACCTTTGTTAGTAATGGCAGACTCTACCGCCCTTTCAGGTTTTATTTCAGAATCAAACCATACAATTTAGGTAGTTGCGATGGTAAGAATTCAGCAAAGCATGTGCGAAACCGTCCATTTTTCTTTGCCTTTCCAAAAGTTGACTTCAGCCTGCTTCGCTTTTTTTTTTATGAAATCGTCTGAAACGAAAGCATTTTGTAAAGCCAAAACCCATGTGCCATTGTGACCGTAGCAGACTTAATCCCAATCAAAGATGAAGGCACATAATGGGTATTGTTGCGTATGTCAGATTAGATAAGGGACGTAAAAGAAAAATAACATGCTCAGGCAGATGGACATCCATTAGGGCTGGGTTACAGAAAGCACACGTTTCTTACAGAGGTGGTGAGAATGCTGGCTAGAAGGAATTTTACCCTTGGCCAATGACTGCTGGTTTATTTATATGAACAGCTGGCACGCGAAAGCTAAACTGCACATTTCTTGTGCAGTCCCAAGGTCTGTCATAAATATAACCTATCACACAGCATATCATAGGACAGCACCATTAAGTTGTATTCTGGGATAGGAAAATAGTAGGCAACATGCTGTAGCTTACGACTGACCACTTTTGCAGCTCGTGTTGAAGCAAAACACCTGCAGGTAGATTAACAAATACCATGTATTTTATAAAAATCATCAACAACCAAGCATCTGATGCTATTATATTGTGTGGCTTTTGCCACATTGTCTTGTCGTCGGCTACCGTGATGTATTGTTGAATGCAGCCTCAAGTTTTATCTATGAGCTTCTGTATCAAGTGGCCATAAATACAGACACGAATCTGATATCACTAGCCAAGAACATAACAGCTCCAGGCTGTTGCTTCACCATGCATTTTCTCCAAGTACACGCTATTAGTTGGTGTGTTGGTGGGCAAAAAAGCCGAGAACGATTTTGTATTTGTAGTTGCTTGGTTGTGGTAGCATGGGCAAAGAAAGCTTCATGTGATAATACCAGAATACGAGAAGGCTTGATGGTAGACATCTTTTTAACAAATATAATAATTATTAAATTAGGGACTTGGGCATTTGCGTAAAGAGAGATAGGGAGGTGATTAATGCATGAAGAGAGATGGGGAAGTGACTAACTGTTGCAGTGCTGTATTGGCCACTATGTTTCTTTTCATATAGCCAACGTAAACGACTAAGCTTGGATGTTATTGGCTAGTGAGGTTAATCGTGTGTTATAATTGGATCGCCACTTAGGCTTACTGTCGGAAAGGGAATGATGTTGCTGATTTTTTCAACAATAGCATTATACATTTCCGATTCCGAATCAAAAAATGCGGTCTGAATCGACCGTATGGGATTCCTGATGGACTAAATGAACGGCAATATTGGCGTAACCATTATGTAATAACAAACACTCCAAGCTAGTTGGACAAGGCAGGCTATCAATTTTAAAATATATCATAGACGCTGAATTCTGTGCAAGCATTTCAATTTAAACCAATAAAAATTCATTCTTCAACAAATCCCTCTTCAGGCAATAACAAATTGCAGCCAATCACTCTTTCAATTTTGGTATCTTCATTGTCTGTAATTTGGTTAGTCAGCTATAATGTTATTAACTAATTCCAGAAAAATTATTAAGAACTGTCTCTTAAAGAAGATTCCATGATCGATTCCTTCTTCGAGTAGAATTATATACCTGATTTCCTTCAGTACATGTTAACTTCCTGGTCTGAGCTTTCAGCAGTGCTTGCAACCCTTGTTTAGCCTGAAAATTAAAATAGGTAAATGGTTTACTGCACACCTTATTAGCTTTATTAACTACACAAAGGTTTTGATGGTTCTGTTGCTAATTTCAAATCATATTGTAGTAGATCATCGTGTAAACCATGGAATACAATACTCCCAGAAAGTTATTTCATTATTTCTTATGGTAAACAGACTGGCATCGGGGCAATGAAGTCAAATGGGTGCTAAGAAATTCTATTATTTTTTTTCCCAATTTATGCAGATACTCCAAGAAAACAACAACACTTCCCTTGTGAGCATCCTATGTCAGATCCTTTAAGATCCTTTAAGTTCTTTTAAGATTCTTTAAGTTCTTACAGGAAGAGCAAAACTTACAAGATCCTGTAAGGTCCTGTAAGATCTTGGTACAAGATCCTGTAGGATCCTGCTAAGATCCTGCAAGACCCTGCAGGATCTTGTACCAAAATCCTGTAGGATCCTGTAGGATCCTGCTAAGAACCTGCAGGATCCTACAGGATTCTACAGGATCTTGCAGGATTTGGCAGGATCCTACAGGATCTTGCACCAAGATCTTACAAGAGCTTATGCAGGATCTATAGGATCTTACAAGATCTTATATAAGATGCTCATATGGGTTGTTACTTGATTGTGTTATGTTGTTATTGCCTATATCTACCAGTAACGTCTTGTGCTTTCATCTTTTGGTGATTTTAATTTATGATTAAATCCAATATGCTCCAAACAGCTTACCAAAAATAATAATAATACATTTCACAGCCAGAAAAACTGTGAGGGTCAAGAAAGGGGTCAATATGCTCCACTTACACCAGGCCCAAAATTAAAAAATAAGATTATGGTTCAAACAAACCAACGTCAAAAATAATAAAACAGACATCAACCATAACTAAAAATAAGGTAATATGATAGAAACATCACATACAGTGGGACTAAAATCAGCTCAAAAGCATTTTAAGAAACCAGATAGGTCTGTCTTGCGGAGATTATTTTTGAAACTAGCCAGAGATGTCGAGGATACAACCGCAGATGGCAGGGAATTCCAGACAGGGACTGTCCTGTTCGAGAAAAAGTGTCTATATGGTTCTCTATGGAAGGTACCAGTGCTAAGTTTAAAGGTGTGTCCTCGAGTACGAGTCTGGTGACGCAAGGAAAAGAATTTTTCATAATTTAAGTCAGTAAGTCCATGAAGTAAAGAGTAGGTGAGGCAAAAATCAGCCTTGAGACACCTCAGCTCGAGTGAATCAAGTTTCAGCCTTTGAAGGCGAAGTGAATAAGATTGGTTGTAGAATCCAGGCAAATATTTAGTGAAAGCTCGTTGGACAGATTCGATATTTTTTATGTCCTTCACCAAGTACGGCGACCAAGCTGGACTGGCATACTCCAATAACGGGCGGACAAACACGTTGAATGCCCAGACCAAAGTTTTAGGATCTTTAGAGAGGAAGCATCTTTTAATTAGATGTGCCCTTTTTTTTGCATTTGCAGTAATATAATTACAATGTGTGGCCACCTTTAAATCACAGGTAAACCACACCCCAAGGATCTTAGTAGACTCTACAGAATTCAGGACATTGAAGTTTAGAGAGTATGGTAGATTTAAATTGTTTCTGCCAAGGTGCATTGCATGGCACTTACTTACTGACGACTGTTCAATAAGGATATGTCTACAGTGTGGTTAAATGCTTCATTTTATGCAATTGTGTGCGAAAAAAAAATAGATTGTAAAATAGTTTGGTTTCAGCTCTGCCCTCACAAAAAGTGCTATTACTTGCAGATTAAGGAAAGACAGCAGCTCTTCGCTCTTCTTTGGACAAACTTTATAATTTTTATGTTCTTTTTCTTAGAAACTGAAACACGAGTTTTTAATTAATTTTTTGGTGTTGACCAAGATCATCTAAAGACGTTGTAGCAGTTATATAGCAGCCAATATCTATTGAATAACTCTTCTTCCACTTGAAAACAAGAAAGAAATCGTATTAGTTATCCAGCAGTCACTGTCTGGACCCCTCAATAACATTTCTCCCACTTGAAAACAAGAAAGAAGTGGTAGATTTCTACAGTTCTGATGTTGGATGTTGCACACACAAAAAAAAACTTCTTGGAAATTTCTTATTAAAGCACACATTATAATAGTAGACTAAAAAAAAAAACCTTTCGCAAACAGCCTCAGAAGTGTGGCCAAAAGCAAAGAAATGGAAGGGCTAATCCTTCAACAAAACACTCTGCTGATTATGTTACTAAGTTATTTTTTGTTTTAGTTGACATTTTTGTTTTAATTCTTGCAGTACTAAACCATTTATTTATTTAAACAATACAAATAAGGGTAATTTATTTGTCTCCCTCCACATAAAATACTTTTGTTTAATATTTCCAGGGTCCGTTCAAAAAGTTTCATCATATTTAGTTGTAGTAGCCAAGTGTTAATGATTGGAATTTTAGTTAAAAATATAGGTAAAATTTGAATACACTACTTTCAATTTACTCTAAATATGAACGAAACATGAGATCATAAAGTTGCTTCTTGGGTCGTGTTTGGGAAGGAAAATTAATATACATTTGGTTCATTAAATTGCAATGCAACCTGTGGAGTAAGACAATGAATTCTTGAGCAGCCGTTGTATTCAATAGGCCATTGTTCCTATTGGCTTTCGGAACTCTGCCTGTATTTTAACTATACCCAGAGAACCTTTGACCATGTTCACTTTACTGTTAGCACGTTATGTTTAAATGTTAGCGTTACATGCTAACTGATGTAGATAACGATGATACTCGGCAATAGAACATTAGGAGCATTATAGCCAACCTAATATACATGCATTAGATGTCTGCATGTTCCATTTTATCCATTTATCACAGGTGCTACTGTTCCCTAAGTCATTGGCTAAAATATTTAGATAAGCTGAATAAGGTATTTAGGTAGGATTTTCTGATGCTGAATTTATAATTAGAAAAACTTTTATTTTTTAAATTTGACTTTAAGACAATAGACCACTGGATACTTTTCCTCGGGACCAGAGTTCATGGGCGTCTTTTAACAATTGGCTAACTTCACCAGCCAGTGCCCCTTTCGTTTTTGATTTCATTTTTAAAATAAGTATGCACATCGCAATGCATGAATTCAGTCAATCACGGATCCTGTTTACCTGAACTGTGATATTTGCAGAGGCATCAGTTATGGTGTAGACACGATATATTGCAGCAACTATAGCTAGTACGTAGACTGTATCATACAGTCTGTAATGATCAAGTGTAAGTACCACATAAGAGAGAGAACATAGATAGATAGTTTTATACACCAGCTGTACGGAGACGAAGAATGAGACTGAATTCTGCACACTCGCAGTTAACTGATATAGCGCATCATAACGCTGATGCAGTCGAGAAAGGTATTCGTCCAGGAGGTACGTCTTCGAAACCAAGACGTTGTCTGCTTCGTCATTCAAAGATGAAAATCCAGCGGAGCATAAGTTAACAGCAACCATGAAGAATGCAGTAGTAAATAGTTCAGTGAAAAATATTGCTGTATTATATGCAACTATACAGAAACTGTTCCTGGGGTTACCTGTTAACGTGAATACACTCCAACCTATTGCTAAAAATACAGCAAATAAGCATTCAGCGAAGGTATTCTGGCGCAGAAACACAATTTTATTGACTTTCTTCTGCAGTAAATAATCAATTGTTGCAAACACCTTCAGCACATTATGAATGCGGTTTTCCTTCAGCAAACAAAAACAGTAGACTGAAATTAGAACGCTTACTTCTAACAAAATGTTTACATTGTTGGCCATATCTGTGATTATGTTTGCTGACTTGCTAAACCATATTGTTATCACTGTAGTCACTGTAGAGTAAAAGATGAGAGTTGATGCTACAATTCTATATGCAGTAGGCAGTATTCGTTTCCATAGTATGGTTTTTCCAGCTTTGTAGGGCGAATAAAGTTGTAGATCAAAAGAAATAAGTCCCAGAAGTTGACCCAGTACAATGACGGGGTAGAAAATGACGTAAGAAGTGGATTTCTGTTGAGGATTATGACACTGTAAAGTTCTTTTCCTTACGACCCTAACTTCACTAGTTGCAATACGGAACATGGTGGAATGCTTGAATGGCAGTGCAGTAACTCTTCTCGACTGATCCTTTTCCAGCAAAGAAAACCTGCAATGCAGTACTAAGTGAGGAATTGAAAAAATCACATGCTGAATACTTAAATCTCATATAGTAATATCTATACACTGTATAGGAAGTAATGGATACAGCAAAAGTAATATGCACATTAGAACTCCAGTAATCTGTCAGTCTTAGTTGGAATTCCGTTCGCTTTTAATGTTTATTTATTGTTATGTCCAGAAATTAGGTTTAATATCTTTCTTTGCGTTAGGTTGCAGCACATGAGTATTAGGGCACGTTCACGCAACGACTCGCCTTTGCATTCTCGCAGCGAGAATCTAATCGCGATTTCAAAGGCGTCGTCGCCATGGGTCTAAATCCGACGTCGTTTGAGTAAATGATTGCAGTCTTCTAATCTATACCAATAAGATAAAAAATTCCTCCTGACGAAATTTTCACAGTCGCATCTGAACTCACATTATTGAGTGTTTTCGTTGGGAGTTGGGAGAACTAAAACCGCCGCCATGTTGGAATTTCAGGTTATTTCTAGCTTCTAGCTGCGAGAATGCAAATGCGAGTCATGGCGTAAACGCGCCCTTACTCTTCTGAACGTTTTTTTTAATGAAGTTGGTAATGTATGCGGAACATTACAGTGGTACCCAGTAAAAGATACAGACCCACGCAGGGTAATGGTAGGGAGTCAGCAGCATTGCTCATGAGGCTGCTACCTTTACCAGAGTATGATCACGTAGTTAATGATTGGTGACCTACGTTACACATTACAAATATGTTTAACAATTGCTATACAGTATGTCTCAATGGTGCACCAGCACATAGTGGTACTGGCAAACACCACAATTCCCCCCCCCCCCTTATACCGCAAGTGCAATATAATTTTATCCAAATAAATTTCCTAATAAATATTTTTATAATTTCTTAATTCCCTAATAAATTTCAATTACTATAAACATACAGCAATTACTGCAATAACTATATCTATGCAACACGGATATAAATATATTTTGTCATCATACAATTAATTGCAATCACACAATTGCACTCGCATATGTAAAACTCATCATCCATCCCCTCAAACAAAAGGAATAGCACACAAAAACAAACCAAAGAAAAAAATTGGGTGCTTAAAAAAACTCCCACCAAAGTAACCCTGTTGTAAATCAAATTTAAGTGGCGGGCGACGAACACGTTTACCCTTTCACAAATATTCGAACGGCGAAGCCAGAACTGGCACAGATATCGGCGCTTCAGGGCGAAGTATCGGCATTGCACTAGAGGAGTGTAAACCTAGCGGCACCATCAACGAATGTCGAAGCACACCCCCGGACGGGAGTTTTGGTGATAACAGCGGCGGAAAATCCTCAAAATCTGCAGCATTAGACGACGAACATTTTGAAGGTGAACGACTTTTATTTAAAGAAAATGTAATTTCATTATCATCTCAAACCAGTAGAAAACCCTGGTTCGGGTAAACTCTCTGGAAATGATGTCGTCGCAGAAACTTGTGCCGGACATAATTTTTCACTATCACGCCCACGCGGTGAATACAAGGGATTATCGTGCCACACCCTGTTGGATGTTGATTGTGGGCTTTGCTTATTGGTCCAGCAAAATCCGATGATCACTCCCAATCGCTGATTGGCTCAAACACCTCTCGTGACCGCCCCATCTCATCAGGAACTCATCGTTTGAGTTGAGTGGCATGCTTCCACCAAACTATCGGTGAATCCGCTAATGATATGCGGTAGAATAGTCCACCGTCGCTTGCAATTATTGTTCCCGGAATCCAGGCATTATTTGCGCTTGGTCATGCATCTGTCACATAAATTAGGTCTCCAACTGCAAAGGTTGGTTCACTACGGTGTCGTGTAGGTTTCAACTGATTGTCCTGTGATTTATAGAAATTATCTTGAATACGTGGAAACATGAGTGACATTCACATATGCACAGAGCGTTGCAAAAATAGTCGTGTCTGGAATATTTCTCGCCTGAACCAAAAAATTTAATACTGCATTTTCCAAAGCTAGACCTTTAATTACGCTGGCTTTTAATGAATTCTTTAATGAGCGGACCAGATTTTCAGCTAATCCATTAATAAATGGACGATATGCAATGCTAGTAATATGACGTACTCCATTTTCCTTTAAAACATCTGAAATTCGCTACTACAGTATTGACTGTCATTGTCGGAGGCAACTACTTGCAACTTTGCAAGGGCCAGTATGGAGGCCAGATGGGGGACGAATTTTCCATACTGGTTCATAAATCCTAGATAGGATTTAAGCTCCATGACATTTTTAGGCTCAGGTGCTAATTTAATACTGTTCAGCACTTCTGGTCTGTTGCAAACTCCATCCTTATCATTCTGGAAACCAAGATAGTTTATCTTGCTTTGGCTTAGTTACATTTTGCCAAATGCCTATAGTAACACTTGTTGATCAGTCTGTAGTATGAATTTATGCCCAAATAGATATTGATGGAAACATTTAACACCAAAAATAAACGAGTGTGCTTCCCGACCGAAACTAGCATATCCAAGCTCTGCTTTACTGAGAGCCCTGGAATCATATGCAACAGGCCAATCCTCTCCAGAGGGCAGCATCTGCATAACAGCTGAAGATGGTCGCACATTAGTTTAATGAGAAGGCTTGGATCATAGTGCATTAGGACCTTATAGCTTCAAGACAAGCTTCTTCAGCCTCCTGCACTGGTTTGAAGCACTTTTTATCCCACTGCTATTCATGTTTGGGTGAAAGTAATTTGTTCAGTGGGGCCAGTATAGAGGCCAGATAGAAGACGAATTTTCCATACTGGTTTATAAATCCTAGATAGTTCTCCATCCTTATCAATCTGGAAACCTAGATAGTTTATCTTGCTTTGACTTATTTTACATTTTGTCTTCTTAACCTTAAGACTCCTTTCCTGCAGTGCAGCACAGTCCCTTCATGCCCCTTGCCTTTCCAGCAGCAAGAAATTGGTAAAACAATGGGTTAGCCTAGGGCATATCCACCCCTCAGCACATATTCCATTTTCTTCTGAAAAATGCCAGGAGAAGATGCTAAGCCGAAAGGACATCTCT
>JAHWFP010120617.1:2237-13288 GCA_023313725.1 Lithobius niger | reverse complement strand
ATTTTCACAACCTCTAGTGCAATGCTAAGGTCCTTGAAAGCGTGGCTCGTGGCACAGCAATCAAATACCTTCATAACATTGGTAGAACGTAATAAATATTTTCTCCTCGTAGTCCATGTAAGTGTCTACCAGTCTCATCTCTCCGGCCGGTAAAGGTGAAATGAGACACTACACCCCGGCGTTTTTCCCGGTGCCGCCGAATTTTTAACCTAAACTGATTTTAGGCAAATTCTAGGCAGAACGCCGGGCTAGCCTTAAGGACTAGAAGAAAAAATAATAATTTTAAAGTAGGTTATTCCCTCCCAGGCCATCCCCCCAGACGCCGATGGGTTCACCTGAAGAATAAACAAGTTGGTTATTAACGTTAAACTATAGGAGCCTATAGAAAACAACTAGGAGCGTGTCTCGGTAACTTCCGGTACAGTGTTAAGTCAGGACTATTTTGTTTATTTGTCTTGTTACTGCAGCGTCATTGGACAAAAGAACTGCAACATGGGTCCTTATTTAAGCCTCAGCACGAACTTCCATGTTAACCTTCAAACTTTGAAACCCTATAGTTGCGTCCGGAATTGACATAATAATAAGTCCCGAATTTCGGGATTAATCCCGGGATCCCGGGATTGGGGGAAAAGAATCCCGAAATCCCGGGATTACAAATATGTTCCGGGATTGGATGCCCTAGTCAGGAGCGGCTACATTGGTGTACAAATTTGTTAGCAGAGGTCGCCACCTGCATGAGATGATAAGAGGTGTGCGTTACGTTCTCAAGGCTAATTTTCGGTCCTTTGTTTTTAAACAATAAGTGTTTAACATGGAAGCAATACCAAAGTAATAATAAAAAACTAAACAAACAGACAATCAGTTGTTCGTAAGTTGCTGTAGCCAACAATAAAATAGAGCGTTGCTTTAGTAGCACACGTCTGCTTCGCGTGATAAGTTTCAGTTTCGATTTTACACAACTTGGCGCAGGCGCAGTATTGTTGCTGCTTCTGGCGTTAGCACGTCGTACTAAATTAAGCACTCCTAACATACACCAGCCACACACGCTCCTAGTTGCTTTCTGTAGGCTCCTGGTTAAACTAAATAACCACCACTCGTCGCCAAATCGTAATGTATGTGAAATATTACAATAGTGTATCCAGTAAAAGATGCAGACCCACGCAGGGTAATGGTAGGGAGTCGGCAGCATTGCTCATGAGGCTGCTACCTATACCAGTGTATGATCACGTGATAGATGACTGGTGACCTAACGTCACACATTACAAATATGTTAAACAATTGCTCTTTTATATCTCGGTGGTGCGCCAGTACATAGCAGTACTGGCAAACACCACAAAGTTCACCTGTAACAGTGTGTCACACAAAATACAACTGTCGTTCCTTGATAGCATGTGTAGAGACTGTGTACTTTGCCAGCAGCTGAAAACCCAGCCGGAGGTTGAGCGCCAGTCGCTAGGCGGAAACGTGGCCAACTGCTTAATAAGTTGAAACCACGTCTTGCACATGGACTGTTACCGTTTACATAATTGGTCAGCAGGAGTTGATTGATTAGGATCGTAAAAATACTGCGACTCTGGACTCAGTATTCAGTTGGAGTTTGAGGCCCATCCTAACTAATAAGCTGCCGATGCCTATACTACTAGCACCGGCCGAGGAGCACATGCGAATTTTGGCTGTGGTCAGATCACTTTTCATTTTTTCTGCTTTAGCATATGTAATGTAGCCGCATAGTCCCCTAGCTGTGTGGTAGGTACGAACTTTGGGAGGCTTCCACAATAATGGTGACCAATTTTTTTTCTTTTTTCCGAGCGAACACTCGAGATTGAAATAAAACTACCCCTATCTTTTCTTCGAAAAATAATCTAAAACAGTCACAAAGAACTTAACTGTGGGGAATAAAAAACAAACCGTGGTCTAGTAGATTACAAGAGTTAAGACGTGACTCTTTTTGGCTACGAATTGAAGTTTAGTAGAACCTTAATAAGCTAACGGAGCACCAATCATTTTGAAAGCTATTAAACAAGTAAAATTCTGGTCTGGCAAGGAAAATATTTTTGTTGTTAAGGTGAAGTAGAAGTGGAAAATGTGAAGTTTTTCCGTTCAAAATAACATTTCCGGAAAAAAAAAAGTAGGCAGGCACATGTTTTTCCCAAGCTTTGATTTGGCTGACAGGTCGACCGAACGTTGTCAGGAAACCCGAGTTGTGCAGGAGTACGTCCCCCCCCCCAAAAAAAAAAAAAAAACACTGTAATGGACGTTTGCAACCTAAAAATGGCTGACAACGACGGTGTTTTGCCATTAGTTCCACACCCTCAATTAGTAAGTCGCCGTGAAGAAGGATGCACACGGTAGAGCGAAAACCGCGACAACCCTGACCCAGGTGAATATTGAGGATGACATGGCTGACTCACAGGGAGCAGGTAGGTTCAGATTCGACTCAGAATTCTCCGACATCGAACAAGACCGTCACGACCAGGATTGACCGTTCAGATCTGGAAAACGAGCGAAGTTCCCAATCAAACTTCACTGAATTTCGTTGGCTGATGCTTGCCCAATGCCTGACGAATTTGGGACAAGGTCTTCGAACAGCTGGAAAATTGTTTAAAGGCCAAGGCAAATCACAATAGAAGTAATCACAACGTTTAACCTCGTAGGCCATAACCAGTATGGAAAGGGCATCGGCCCCAGCAAACACGTTTTGCAAACACGTTTTGCTGCAGAGACAGAGGTGGATGGCATATTCATACTATTGGAGGAGCTGCAGTGCTATGTTAATTGGCAGCAACCGCTTGAACAAGAACCGGAAGTAGATGGTGGAAGGCAAAACAAACCTTACCATGGCTACGGCTTGCTCCAACAGGCTAGGAAGCACCGAGAGTAGAAATCCCCAGTCCGACGGCCCGAATTAAGATCTTAAGAGAACAAACTTGGGTCGTACTGGTGATTTTGCGAAGATGGTCTGGTACGAAACCCCCTACCAAGGTTTAAGAGTCAAGCTTCCTAAGGTGACTATGCCCATTTACACTACGCACACACATAATAAATCGTCAGCGGTTTTTTGAATTTTTGAATGCCAGAAAATTGCATCAGGAACATCATCATTCCCCTCGCCCTACGAGGTGACGAGAAAGTATGGATGAGGTTTTTGGGTCCCTCTTGGGACTGGGACACGTTTAACGCCGAATTTAATTTGAAATTTGAAGGTTTAAATTATGAGGACTTACAACGTGAACATAAGTAAAAGAAACAAGCCAGTGACGAACCTTTCTCGAGTTATGTCCACGCAATCTGTATGTATTACGCATATTTCAAAGGAGCTGTTGCATGAGCATGCACTGCGGTAATGATCGGTTCCAGCATGGACTATGTTTTTAGGATCTATTCCAGCATGGACTATGTTAAGGATCTGACAATTTTCTTACAAACGAAACTGTCTAAAAACTCTGTATTAACTTTAGGCTACAATCTAGCGATAAACTATTATTGCAGTTAACATTCTCCGCTGATATTTGTTGGTTTCGGGTGAGTGATATAAAGTCCTAGGGATGTTTATTGTTGGGCGTATTGAAATTGAAGAAATGTGAGGACGAACATGCAGGAATTCCAGAGGAACGAAATAAAAACTAGGCAGTTTAATTCCATACTTAGAAACCTGGTGTCAAGGTAACACAGATACGCATTTCTTACTGGTTCATGCATTGGCCTCTAGCTTGAACCCTTGGTGATTTCAAGGACCTGAAAGCACGTTAATTTTTTTACTGGGTTCGGGGGGAAGGGGGGTGATTAAGGTTTAATGACACGTCGACAGCTGGGTTGGCCGAGAAGTTTAGAATTCTGAACCCAGAGCAAAAGAAAAAAGTTAGCATCTGAAACAATGCAGAATCAACTCAGTTAACAATGTAATAATTATTAGATAATTAATTTTTACTACTGAACAGCTAACGTAACCAAAACATAATAAGCCAATTAAGTGTAAAGTCACACTTAATTCACACAAATTGTTAACGAAACGATTTGTCACCAATTCTTGTACATTGATAAACACTAAATTAATTCTAATGAAAGAAACAGGAGGTATTTCTTTTCTTTCTCCCTCATGTTCGACAACTTACTTGTTCGGTGGTGTATTTACCTCTGTGTTTTCCCAATACCTTGGATGTTGCTATGAGCCAAAAGTAATCGATGAATGGTTAAATAATTTATTAGTTTATCTTTCTCAGGTACGAATTATCAGTTTCCCCATGAACGTCAAAGCATAGGTTGAAGATAAGTGGCAATTTTTGAACAAGAAAAAGTGCAGAGTGGAAGCTTATTAAAGTTGCCACCACTGGGCTAATCGACAAATTGGTAGTTGTACCAAAAATTAAATGGGCCAATTTTCTTCAACAACAAATTCATACGAGTATATCCCGCTTACTATCATGGTGGAAGGTAGATGAGCGGGGTATAATCACCGATTTTACACCGGTGTATAATCGGTGTGATTATACCCCAGTACCATTTCGTTGTGCGCATGCGCAACTTACCGAGCTAAGCTTAAAACAGACGACACACATGTTGTTATTGATTGTGGCTTTTGACTCGCATATATACCAGGTAGAAAACTGGACGCATTCATTACGATTTTCGTATTTTAACATCACACTTTATAATACTTGAGGCTGGTATATTATAATTTTTCTTCGGCGATCTATTGGCATAAATAATTTTAATTTTTACTGTATTAGGCTTTTAGTTTTTCAATACCATGGTAATTATTAGCAAACGATTAAAAATTAGTAGAGGAACACAAACAGCGCCATCTCTCGGAGGATTTCAGCAATGCGTAGTTGTCGATGCGGCGTGTTTAAATGGAGAAAGTCGCCGACGCAGCATCGTCTGTACCTTCTCGTTGGAGACAAATAATTTCATGAACTGAAAAACTGATAAGCTAATAAAACGTAGCATTACGTTATAAATATTAAGAATAACACAAAGAATGTGTAGTCGTTTTGTTATTATTTATTTTGAATTGGGATATACTCCAATAAAACATCCCTCTAGCTTTTGTGGATAATACGGCTAAAAATGTTTTCGCAATCAGCCTGTAACCAGACTAAAACTAACTCATGCTAATTAATTTGAAATTATAGCGCTTTTATATGTAGTTAATGTAGGGTACATTTATCAAATTTAATTGTTGACTGAAACCAATAATTTTACTACAACAAATTCATCCCTATTAGTCACCGACTCGAAAATCTGAGTCGGCCATTTCGCAATGATGACGACTTCATACATCATCGTATCGAAATGTCTGACGATTAATAACAAGTTTGGTGTATGGGCTGTGACTTTAAAAGTATGGTACCATTTAATTCAGGTTAATGTCCAGTGTTTAAAAGTGCTGCACCAGAGAATTCGTTTTATACTACTGTTTCAAGTTGGGAAATAAAAGCTACGCAGGTGGGTTTTAAAACCTTAAAGAGATACGCTTTAGTGATGAGTGGTTCTTTGCCAACAACTATAGTATATCAAAGTTTAGTAAAAATCTCCGTATGGTTCAGTCATCCCTGCATGCATGGTGTGCATCTATACTGTTTGAGTGGGGGGGGGGGGATGGGGCTGGTTTCGTACAGTGCCACAACTAGACTTTTTTAAAGGAGGGTGCAAGAGTAAAATGTATAGGCCCCCACAAAACTAAAATTGTGGTTTTGTGGCCTATTTTACACCAGTTTTATCTACAAATGTGATCCCCCTGCTTTGAATTTAGGGTCCCGTTCCCTCCTGGGGCCAGGTGCCTTGCACCCTTTGCCCCCCCCCCCTTAATTTTGACACTGGTTTGGTATGGTAGAGCCATTGGTAATTACTAAATCGAGATAAAATTTAAAACGGGGGCAACCAATATTCCAAAACTTAACAGCTAAATAGTGAAATTCGAATAAAAGTAGAAATCTGTTTGAGGGATGGACTTTAATATGGTTTAAACTCGTTTTTTTCCCAAGCCCAAGTAGGTATGTAGGGTCCGTGCTGCAGTGTGGAGCTGTGGTGTGGAGGTGTGGCGTGGTCCAGGGTCGGTTTAAGTGCTTTGGTGTAATACTGCAGATAAATTCAGAAGGCATCATAATAAACAAAAAAACCGGATACAGTTGTTGTAATTATTAAGAGGATACGAAATATATTTACAAAAAGTTGCCTCCTTAGTGAAGTGGAGGGAGTGGTGAAAAAGACTGATGTGCCCAGAGTTGGAACTGGGTCAGGTTTGTACACGACAAGTCTTGTTTAATATGTATACTAAACTCGCGTATGACCCCACCAAGAATCTAAATATGAAAATATTCTTACCATAATCCTGAATTTCCGAAGTCTTAGTAATTAATCATATTACGAATCTAGGAGGGCATTTCGACACATAGAAGACATCCAAAAACTATTTTACTGTCTTAAAAGTTACAAATCGACCCTTCGTCAATGTAAAGGCCTTAATAAACAGAACGTTGTTAGATTAAGTGCCACCCTGTTGACGATGATGCAACAGGTAAATGGGAAATTTCTGCGGGCCCTCGGTAGGAATTCGTGCCTTGTTCCATCGGACGGCTTTCCAGCTCTATGTCTGAGATTGCTCGCTGCTTGGCAACAAACAAACAAGTTGCGGGCTATTAAAGGCACTGTCCAGTATCGCACTTGGCTTGTCACAGTAGCCGCTAGGAAGAGGTGGTATTAGTCCGTTTGCATATTGTCACACCAACCTTACTCACTGCTTCCTTTTGAGAGGGGTTATCCCTCCTGAATGTCATTGGTGTCGACGGCCACTTACAGTCCGACATTTGTTTGTTGATTGTCACCATCTTGACGGTGTTCGTCGCCATTTCCATCTTCCACGAGACATAGTGCGTCAATTGGTCGATAAGTCTGTGCTCCTGTCCGGGATTTTTTAATTTTTGCAGGAGGCACAAATGTATGATAAGATCTAGATTTGGGGTTTGTTTAACAACTCTGTAATGTGTGTCGCAGCAGTAACCTGCACCACTCCACTGGGACTGAAGTTAGCGCTAATGACCTAACTGTCGACGTGCCATTAAGCCTCAATACCGCCCCTTACCACCCCCCCCATCCTGTTGATGTATCCATTCAACTTTGAATCTGGAAAGAGGGCTTACCACTGACAAAAAGTCCAGCGAAAAATCATAACATACTTGTGGTCACAAAGTGATTTATAGTGCACTCTTAATTGTTTTTACCACAAGACAGTTTGATGCTCAAATGCTCGTGCCTCAGCTTCTTAAGAATTTGTTCCCATTTTGGGCTTACTAAAATGCCCGTAAGATTCCGGGGGTACGTTCTTTCCCAGATATTACAAGTTCGGCTTCAATCGTAGCACCTCTTGCTGTTACAACTCCAGAGCCAATGGCCCGGCTGAACTTTTGTGCAAAAATCTTGGCAAAAGAATTGCCAAGTTCTGTCAACAGCATGGGCAGTGAGAGAAAGTTCGTCATATTTCCAAACTCATCCGTCGTACTGAGTAGTAGTCCCATGTACTGAATTTGGGCAGTGATATTGACATTCGCATCGAAGAGCTTTCTAGATTCTCTTGCTAGATTGTATAAATTTGGGCAATGGTCGCTCTGACCCGCAACTTACGGGAAGCAATATCCAAAAACCGTCAGACATGAAAGTCCGACCGAGCTTTTATTAAAGGAACATTTAAAAGGAATACCGTGGGATTTAGTTGGACAAAACTGCACGTTATTTGTTACAAATCTGAAAAAGTTGGCTCTGCTCTTCACATTCTCTTTGGGGCAGAAATAATTTCTCCACTGGTCTGTAAGATATGGGAAAGTCAATGGGGCTATTGCTAAAAGGATACCTACATGTCTGCAATTAAAGCCAATTTGTTAATGAAATCCCTGGCGAAATGGTTAGATTTTGTTTAAGAACTGTTTAAAACCTCACAAATGTCGTGGTGTGTGTATATGACAATTGTTGCCAGTAGGCAGTTGCCAGGAGACTTTTGCCAGGTTAACAGTTATTAACCCGTTGCGGTGTTGCCACATATCTAGGGGTTAATAACTGTTAAAATAATTATCCTGGCAATTATAATTATAATTATAATTATACTGACAATAATTTGGGGAATGGAAAAAACTAAGTCTGTACACACACCTCGAAATTTGAGAGCTAAGCCAATGATGGGCTGAGTACTTACCTGTTCGGTGGTGAAAACTGTATTGTATATACATTTGTCTGCATGTTTCCCGTGCCAACTATGCTGAGTGTTGATAAATGCAAAAAGTAGTCGATTAATGGGTAAATAATGTTGTAGTTTGTCAATCATTAAATGGACAAATCATCGATTTACTATTAAACAGAAATAAAAATGATGCAGACTGAAGCAATTATTGCTAACTCTAGAATTGACAATTGTTTTTACAAAACAAAACGGCAAATTTTCTTCAGTAGCAAATTTGTAAGATATGTATTCAGCATAGGTTATTAGCATTAAAAAATGCTAAAGCGTATAAAATACAGATGTATGCCTAAGACATGTAAGCCATCAGTCTCGCACTAATACGTGTCTTTTCCTCCAGCGTCCTCCAGCGTCAATATTTTGGATATTGCTTCCCGTAAGTTACGGGTCAGAGCGACCATTGCCCAGATTTATACAAGCCTAGCAAGAGAATTTAGAAAGCTCCTCGATGCGAATATCAATATCTCTGCCCAAATTCAGTACATGACTCAGTTCGACGGATGACTTCGGAAATATGACGGACTTTCTGTCACTGCCCATGCTGCTGACAGAACTTGGCAATACTTTTGCCAAGATTTTTGCACAGAAGTTCAAAAACTCCAGCGTCTCCAAAAGAAAGCTGCAGCTTTTTTTACACGTATTAGTGTGATGCTGATGGCTTACGTGTCTTTTTCGTGTATCTGTTCCTTACGAACATTCTTTTTTTTAGGCTTAAATATATATTTTATACACCTAAGCATTTTTTAGTACTAATATATGTTATTTTTGTTTTTTCACAGGGCTCCATGATAGTGGGGGGGCCTCCTTCAACTACAATTATGCGACTTTAAAAAAAATTCTTTTAGGGATTGGCGTCTAATTTTGGTATGTCCGTCATATTTGGAAAGCCAGAAACTGTGTGTCTCTTTCTTTTCGGAGGCCCCTTAATAGATGGATCCTGGGTTTGACGTAAACCGTGGAAGTTTATGCTGACACATATGCTAGGAAACAGGCTTTGAGCCTATTGTAGGCAGAGCGGATTGAAATATCAAGCCTCTAGGAGGTTGCATGTCTGATTCGAGTTATGCTGATAAGAATGACTTGTGTACAAAATTTCCTTCTTTTCCCTGATTGGCAAGAATTTGTTGGTCAAGCATTAGGTAGAGGACACAAGAAGGCGCTGTGGGGTCCTTTGTGGTATTTCATGGGGGTTCCATGGCTGGTTTGATTTGTACTGCTAGAATTACTTGTGTACAAAATTTCATGCTTTTAGCTCGGGCTACAAGAATTTGTTGGTCAAACCTCTGTGAGGGGGCACAGGGAGTTCCTGGAGCCCTTTGGGAGTGTTTCATTGGGGATCCGTGGCTAGTGTTCAATTTGTACTGCTACGAATGACTTGTATACCAAACTTCAAGCTTTCAGCTTTTTTCTCAAGAATTTGTTAATAAAGCTTAAAGGAGGGGGAAACTGGGGGTCCTTGTGGGGTATATCATAAGGGGTTCCATGGCTGATTCGATTAGTGCTGCTAAGAATGACTTGTGTACCATATTTCATGTTTTAAGGTTGATCTGCAAAAATTTGTTGCCCAATCTTCAAAAAGAGGGCACCGGGGGGGGGGGGGTGAAGGAATGGATTGTTTGCCCTTGTGGGTATTTTATGGGGGTCCATGACTGGTTCGATTTGTACTGCTAAGAAATATTTGTCCACCAAATTTCATATTTTTAGTTCGATTTCTACAAGAATTTGTTGGTTAAGCCTCAGGGAGGGCGCAAAGGAGTGATGCTGGATACTGGGGGTCTCTTGGGGGTATTTCATGGGGATTTCCATAACTGATTCGATTTGAGCAGCTAAGAATGACGTGTGTACCAAATTAAATTTTTGTTGCTCGATCTGCAAGAATTTGTTGGTCAAGCCTCAGGGAAGGGGGAATGGAGCCCCTTTATTGGCGGCCCTTTGTTGCAGGGGCGCTGGAGGGCTCTTGCAAGGTATTTCATGGGGTGCCATGGCTTGTTCTATTTGTACTACTAAGAAAGACTTGTAAACCAAATTTCATGCTTTTAGCTTGATGTGCATGATATTGTTGCTTAACGATTGCACTATTCAGGATTCCAGGATTCCAAATTCACAATGGTGAGTGTTAGAAATAAATGTCAAAAGCTGCAGTTTCTTCCATAATAAATTGGTCAATCCACGGCAAATTCTAGCTTAGCTATACTTTTGGAATTTGGTGTCCGTTATAGGCTACGCTATGCTCGCTTCGGTCACTCTGCTCTGCCAATAAAGACCGTGCATGATTAGTTTATTTTCTCAATTGACAAGGCAGAAACCTACATGGTCTCTGCCCAGAGCTGTGGTACTCCACTTAATGATATCTGTCCAGTGCTCTACGATAATAAATGCTCTGCCGACGAGACTATACTGCAGTCACCTTAAAATCACCTGGTCGTTGTTAACATTTACACTTTAAGCTATAAAAACTGAAAATCAGTTCGTTGGTTTGATCTCTAGGTGAGAGCAATATTTCGAGCCCATTTGACTTTCTGTCACGAGAATATTGTACTCACATGAAAATAGCATTCAAGAGGCCCTGAGCCATGTCCATACCTACGTTTTCGGCTATAAAGTTTAAAAAATCGGTTCACTGGTTCGATCTCCAGATGAAGGCAAAGAGTCCCAACAACAACAACAAAGCAACAACAACCACTACTATTACTACTACTACTACACTACCACTGCTACACTTCTTCTTCTTGTGCTTCTTCTACTACTACTACCACTTATACTACTTCTTCTACTACTACTACTACTACTACTACTACTACTACTACTACTACTACTACTACTA
>JAHWFP010120616.1:0-20635 GCA_023313725.1 Lithobius niger | reverse complement strand
TTTAAAGACATCTGTTGTGCTTAAACACTGATTTTTAGGATTAAAATCTAGAAGCGCGCTAGCGCTTTGCCCAACAAGTTCAGATTGTTGGATTCGTGGCATCAATCATTGCCGTCTGACTGTTGTTGTTAGTTATCTGTGTTTGGGCGAAAGCTAGCTACTGCCTCTTACCGGAGACATTAAACTGGCGTTTTCTGGTATTGAATGCTAAATATTAATGCAACAGAAAGCTTTGGAAATTATATAGATCGACGGGGTTTACCGAGGAGACAACAAAAAGTCCCGTTTCAGAGCTGTGCATACAAGATTTCAATATGAAAAAGGTACCTCAACATCGTTGATTTCACGCTAATTACTTATTTCTAGCTAATTGCACTCAGATAAAATAATTCATGCAACAGAAATGCTTGAAATTTGACATTCAGTTTACATTTGACTCCAATAGGTGCCTTTTTATGGTTTGACATTTGGGGATGTTCATTGAAATCATTTGTAATGCTATTTTCGTGAACGTTGGGAACACGCCATCTGTTATCAAAATAATTGTCCCCCATAGCCAAGTAACAATGCAGACTCGTGTAACTTATTGTTTCCGTTTCACAATTAAATCGAAGAGATACATTGTAATTGGTAACTTATCTAAAATAAATAAAGTATAATATCATCGTCTACTAAACTGTTAATGGGAAAGAAAATCCGTGCAGAGTTACCACTCCTTGAAAAAAAAAAACAAAAAAACAGAAAAACAATCTAGATAAACCTAACCTAAACGAAACTAACTTAATCATGCTCAGTTGTTTTACAATCAAATGAATACAACGGCCACTTTATTGGAAATACAATTAATCAGTGACCATTAATTATACTAGAGTTACGATTTTCTTCAGGCTGTTCAAGAAAATACTTACAATTATATTTTCATAAGAAGCTCACAATCAATACTAACACTAAAGCAAAATCATAAAACGCCCAAAAGTGGTGATATCATACAAAAACCCTATAAGGGTAAAGGGATCCATCAAGATTTTGCCATAGAAAGTAGTGATATCATAGCCAAAGTGGCAGCCACCAAGTTTTCCGTCACAACTCTGATCACTCGATCTTGTCAGTTAAACTTGAGTGATCACGGTTCGGACCACAAACTTGATGGCAGCCATTTTGGCTATGATGTCACTAGTTTCTATGGCAAAAACTTGATGGGTCCCTTTACCCTTATGGGGTTTTTGTATGATAATTTCTTACTATCTGCAAATACTAACCTTCAGTATGTGCTAAATCGTCTTGATTTTGCTTTATTTGCCCGATTTTTAAACTCCTTTAACGTTTAAAAATGCAACGCGATTTGAGTTTAGCAAGTCTACCATCAGGATCGCTGGCGGCGTGGCCTATATCAATGGTGCTAGTGTTATTTTTTTTTTTTTTTTTACGAAATGTACTTTACAGCCTACTCTCCTTCAAATTCTTAATTTGTAGTTAACAAGAATTAATCTCAGAAAGGGCATTTGTAATTAAGTTAACAATAACTCCAGATACCACGAATTTGGCTCAGTGGTCCCGCTTCATAAGCAGTGTTATAAGCATTTCCCGCTTCAAACGTATCTTCGCCATTGAATTAGCACTCCCAGGCTCATTATCACTGGGGGCACATGGATCTTGCTAAAGCGATGTGAAGTCAATGCATGCACATTGAACTCGCGTCGCCTTCAGTTCAAGTCGCTTTGAGCGAGGAGTGGGTACATGGACGTAGAGTTACCGCGACTCCGCCCATCCGACGCTTACATGGCACATGTCTTAAGTCGCCTTGAGAGCCAAGTAGAGCTGGAATCCACGCATGCTCAAAACCTAACATCCGATCGTGTGCTTTTCGCTGCCAAGATGGACGGCAATCAGCGAGTTGTAATTGTATTTTTTAAATACTAGCAAACACACTGCCGCATTAATAGCAACGATTTGTTTCACGTAGGAAAGCTATATTTGAATTTCAGACAAGTTTGACAACAACAAGACAATTCAGCTCGTAATAGATACGCAGGCTCGTAATAATGAGCTGACACTGACGTTTTTAAATGCACTACCACAAGAGAATACTAATTGTTTTCCTTTAAGTAAATAAAGAGTGTAAAGTCAGAAATGCAAGTCAGAAATGAAAAGAGAAAAAAAAAACAGTGAGGCTAATATCAGCTTTAGCAAGTCCAGGCATTGCGCATTCAATAAAGATGCCAATATTTTTTTTTGTAATTAATCTTTGCTGTTTCCCCGACTCATTTTTTAGAACCCAATTCGGGGGGGGCGGGGCGCCTTCTCATTTTATTTCTCCACCATATAGAAAAATACTTAAAACTAACAGAATTGGATGAAAAAAAAATGCATTTCTTAAAATACAAAATTTATTTAAATGCGTACCGAAGCCAGAAATTAGTAAATTAGAATACAAATTCATTCCTATAGCCTAAACGGCAAAGGCACCCTTCAGTTCCTCGTGTTTTAGTGCTCGCCCTCCCTTTCCTAACACCTGAAAACCCCCCCCCCCCCAAAAAAAATGTTTTATTTTTCTATTTTTTTTTATACAATTAATAATGGCACGTAAAAATAGGAAAGTTATGCGCCCCCACCCCCTGATTGTGACACATTTTTTTAATGGCGGCTTTGTACGTAATTCCGCATACACTCATGACACAACACGTAAACTTACAGGCGTACAGTTTAGGATTATGGGCTTCAACAACAGTGGGTGGGGATGCCATTTACGGTTCTGTGAAAATATGCATTTTTTTTTAGGGAGTGGGCAACTTATGTACAATGATAAGTTTGTGCACGAAAAACGAGCCTTGGGGGAAAAAGCTGATAAAAAAAAACGAGGACGACTTTGGCTTTTTAAAAGAAAATTCGGGAAAACAACAGTTTTTTTTCTCAAAATTCTTTTTAACTTTTTTCCCCAAAATTATTTCGATATTTCTCTGCATAAAATTTGGATATTTTTTTTTAGGATTGTGTCGACTCCTCCCCTCCGCCCCCCACCAAAAAAAAAAATAATAAATAGCGCGGACAAGAGAAAATAAGACATGATGCGAAGCTTGCCCTAAGTAAAGGGTTAGGTTAGAATGACAGCGGTGGTTTTTTTTTTTTTTTCGTCGGCTATTTTCCATCAGCTTTTCTTCTACGGATTTTTTCCGCAGTTTTTTACGTGTTTTTTCCCCCCTAATTATCTGCCCCTCCAGAAAACATTTCAAGCTACAGCTTCGTTTTCTGATTGTAACTGAATGCAGGAAAAAAAAACAAGCAGCAGCCATGAATACCAACATTAAGCATAAAACCATTGAAACTGAAACTAAATAAAACCCAGCCACCAACACAGTAGAAATAAATAAATTGCAGAAGCTTTCATGCAACCTTGTGCACATCTTGCACAAGGTGCGTAAAAGCTGCAATTTTGTATTTGTTTTGCTAGCTGGGTTTTGACGACAACCAGCACATAAATTTCTAATAATTTCAATTTTTGCTTTTAGTATTTTACAAATCACTATCATGAAAACTGAACAAGATGCGGTCGAACATCATCGCTATCTCGTCTTCGACCCACAGCACACGAGGTGCCTTTGCTAGGTTCTGCTTAGCCAAGTTGACCCTTGACCGGAAAGAGGATTTGCGCGCCAAGTTCAACCCCTTCTCGAGTTCAGAGAAAGATAGGGCGATTTGAATTAACACGCTAGCAGTTACATGGAGGTTCTCACATCGCTTTGACTTCTCACATCGATGTGAACAGGTGTATTGAGTGACGGCGACATGACGTCGCTTTGACAGGGGTACATGGACCTTCTCAAGTCGACTTGAGTTTAACAAAACGTAAAAACGAATTTAACTTCAGTTCGCTCACTTTCACTTCGCCGAGACCACCTAATCTCGCTAATTTTCGACGATCACTGCCGTCTTCTTCAGGCTTTAGGATTTTCCGGACTTTTTCTTACATTTTCTTCAACCTGGACATTTAGTGGATTCAAATTTGAGCGGCGTTGCAGCCTCCCGTATTCGCAGGGCTGCACCACTGATTTTTCCGATCGTTCTTGCAAGGCCCACTGATCATCAAGGCAACTGCGGACTTGAGTTTAAAGCGCCCTGAAACTCACATCGATGTGAACTCAAGTCGAATTGTGAAGGTCCATGTACCCTCAGTGTATGAAAGAAAGTAACAGGGGGCGATCGTTGAGTACACGGTACATTTAACGAAAACTGATTTTAACTCCCACAATTCAAAGTTCTCGGGTAGTGAAATATTGCCGGGGGGTGTCATAGCCCGCCCTGGCCCACCCCTACCGCCATCTCTGGAATATAAACCCGGTGATTGAGAATACATCTCTTAAGCAAAAGGGTAAGTGTCAAATGAGACTGCCAGTAGGTAGCATTCATCACATCAGCAACAGACAACCTGTTGCACACCGACCTAGATGCAGCCATATTGTCCTGTTAACGACAATGTCCATCTCAAGCATGTCTGATTACCAAGACCAGCCATTTGAATCTTTTGAGTTCGGTCGTCTACCTTTTCAATATTGTAAGGAATGAAAGCACAGTAATGTTGGACAGAATGTAGCTAGAACAATTTTCTGAAGAGGTAACTTGCACCCCCCCCAAAAAAAAACAACCCTGGAGTGTGGTTTTTTTTGGCTGCCAAAATAGGTTCCTTTGTTTTTTGTGACGATTTCTACCTAAACGTATTAACATTTGTTATATCCTACCATTACAGTAATGAACTAATGATGTATAGCAGAAGAATAAAATAACATTTCATTATACAGATTTTACCACTAAACTGCAAAACCATGTTTCCTGTAGCTCAATTAAGACTCTTATAGGGCAGTCAGTGTGAACAGATTAACGTGATTCTCCCAGTCCGTTCTCGAAGCAGTGTCACGAGAACCATCAATTATTAAATTTGGATATTCAAAGCAGGTTAGCAGAATTTTGCTGTGGTTGCCACAGGCTGTTTCAAACCCTGACCAATTCTATCATATCCCTACACATTCCAAACCTTTTACATTAATTTATTATCATGCCAAAAGAAGGTACTTACTTCTTCTAATACCAGTCCTAAACCTGGTGCAATAGGAATGTCAAGGCGATGAGGGCACCAAGCCTTGATAATTGTATCAACTGATGTAATGCCACGTACGATGGCTATCGCCAAACCTGAAACAAACTACATGTAACTAAAACTAGACCATGAAAATACTGAATATTTAAATATTTTTATTACTCCCACTGAAGTAATTGTGTGCGTAGCATTCCAACTTAAATTCGAGGAATTAATAGACACCTCTGGAATGGGAGTTTAGCCCCAAATCAAAAGAAGATGAATGTGACACAAGATTAGGGGAAAACAACAGTTCCAGTGACAAAAAACTGTGAACATGTCACATGGCACAAAAACTTGCATTCCAAATGTCGGGCAATAGCATTAGGAACCAGATGAAGATAACCTGACATTTTGACAGTACGCATAGCAAAACTTAAGACAACAGAATTTTACCCGAGTGTGTGCCAAATTGTAGTGCTTCACGTTGATAATTTGCAATAATTAAGACTCAGCCGATACTTTCACCCATCCTATACCGATGCATTCTTCACCGATACCGATACTTCAATGCTGTTACTCCCAGTAAAGTTGATGTTACTCCCATTTAGCCCTTTATGCTTGTTGATATTGAAAGTAAAATTTGACGAAAAATTCCCAATATCAAAGCTCTAAGAGCAGCTTCTTGCTGTAATGTTTGTTTTTTGGAACCTGTTTTTGGTTTTTGTTAAATAACACGAGAACGACTTAAGCTATCGCCCTGAAATTAGCACTATTGAAAATCTCTTGAAAAAAACGGTTCGAATGGTGTAATAGAACATCAAAAACGGTCAATTTTTGGCAAAAATATCGTAAAAACTGATATTTGACCAAAAGTTAGTATCGGTTTGGCTGAGCCTTAGCAATAATACAGTAGGTTCTGTTTACAACGAACCACCTAGTGTACCAAAAAGTGGCTCTTTCAGGGTTCGTACATAACAGACAAAGGTCTTTTCAAGGCTTTTTGCACAATAAACTTTCAAAATTCCCGTTTAAATTTCAATATTTTGCCAGATACCATCTTTGTGCTTTTAGAATTAGGACACTAAATCATCATAAACAATGACGAACATTATGTCTCACCGACTGACTGAATGGGGGAAGGAGATTTGCTATAGAGTATCAGAATAAGTAAAAGACACTATCAGAAAAAAAAATACGCCGTACCAAAATGCACACTTACTAGGGATATGCGATACTCGAAAAATTCGAGCCGAGTATGCAACGTGTACTCGAACTCAGCTCGTCGCTTGCATCCATACTCGGAAAACTCAAATCCGGTGAAAATACAATAACTTCGCCAATTTTTGACCGTTCTGACATTCAAATACACCAAATTCATCGTCTCGAAAAGAGCTTTCCAGTGGTACAATTCAAAAGCCACTAGCTCAAACCATTCTAAAGTTATATCCTAAAAACTGGAAAACCAGTTGTACACGTTCACCCACACAGTCTGTCAAGCAGCACCATAGTTGTTATTACACTAACAAGTAAAAAAGACACTTGCAAAATAAATGTGTTCATTAAATACTCGAACTCGGCTTGATACTCGATTCTTCTGTTTCAGACTCAGCTCGGCTCGACTCGAATTAAAAGTATTCTACTCACACATCCCTAACACTTACCAATCATTTTGCGAATTTGATGCAACATGAAACTTTGGCCCTTGATTGTAATGGTAACGAACTCTATCTCATCCCGCACAAATGGTTGTCCACACTTGGGGAGGAAAAAATACATATAAGTAAAACTGAAACAAAATCCTAACTTTCTGTAGTTAAAATTTGTACCTGGCGATCCACAAAAATGCAATACGGAAAAGTTTGGATTTTCAACCATCCGGACTTGCACAAATTTCTGCCATTGCGTTTTTTATGGATCACCTTTCACATTCAACAAAGCAGACCACCAGCATTAGAAATGTCCTTGTGAGAATACAAAATGCATAATGACAAGGTCAGTTTTTAATGCCGACTAGCCTTTACCTTGAGATTTATTGTTTTTGTATCCTTACTTTAAAATTGATTATGTATCGCTGACAGCTTGCATCATTTGCCGTTCTGGAAAATAAGCACAAACACAGGGTAAGTTTGGCTTCTCCGTTTATACAAGTTTAACCTTTGACACTTTTTCCCAAGACAAAGTGACTTAGCATATGGTAAAAAAGGCATACCGTACCGCCCGGCAGTAAAATTGTGAAAAAGATGTGTGCCCTTGAATCTTGCCAGCACACTGTTCACTTCGTCGATGGTTGATTCTAAACAGTCCAGGGTTATACAAAATCAGTTTTAATATCGTAACAATTCACTGAGTGAAATTAAGAATCGGGACTGTTTCTATAGTTCACTTACGTGAGATCCTGTAATCTTCTGTTGTCAACTGAAGCAGAAAAAAATTATTTTAGCTAACATTTACTGTAAATGTAAAAGACTTGAGTAAGTAATGGGATGGGGAAGAGGAGGGAGTGGGGCAGTCTGAACAATAAAACTGCATTTTTTTTATTGCACTGTGAAGCAGTTTGTCAGTCTACGGCCTAAGAAAACTAGGCCATATTTTAGTTCAGCATCCCAGTATTTGCATAATCTACACAGAATTTGCTTTTAACCTTTAACAAAAATTATTATATTTTAAAGTTTGCAAGGAAGATTTTCTTATTTTTTTTTCAATTTCCTAGACACAAAAGACGACGTGAATGGCAATTTATTGGTACACGTTTGTGAAAAAAAAAATGAAAAAAGGTACAATTCATTGTTGTCAACATTTTTTTTTTTTGCTTCTTATTGCCAGCCCAGCTACGCTTGCCGTTTCATAAAAAAACAAAAAAACAATACGATCTTGAGCACAAGGGTGGTGTTTGATGCACCGTTTGCAACATGGGGACGTTTTGCTTTCTCATGTATTCGTCGCAGAAAGCGTGCATCCCATCTGTGTATTTTTGTGCACACTGACTCATAAACGTTGATTGTCGTTTGCTTCGCTCACTTAATTAGCGCGCTCAATTATCGTTTAAACAATTCTTTTCGCCGATTTTTCATGTTGCATATTTGACCTAGTTTCACTAATCCTATAATTTTAATCACCCAGCGGTTTACGCATCGTTTAAACATTTCTTTTTCGCTGGCTAATAATATTATTCCTTTGATTGGTCTACATTAAGATTCATTGTTTACAGAGCTCTTATTGTTGCTGGGAGCTTTGCAGCGTAGCAATGGTTAGCCTCCTACAGGCTTAAAGTGATTGTTACAGCTACTAGCCCGTTTTTACTTATTGTTGGTTACACAAGCGCTTTTCGGAATCAGGACTAGATTATATCATGAGCGTGTGATTATAACTGGATGTCGATTATAACAAGATAATTAGGTGTAAATTATAACACGAGTGCGAGACTCAGCAACTGACATATTTACTTGTTTGAAATAAAAATTTCTAATACAGTGACGAAAAAGGTAGACCGGAAGGAAAGCTAAGCGAAAAAATAAGATTCTCCCAGAGAACTTGTTCTCACTCGGAGAATCTAAGTTCTCTGAGTCGAATCCGACGAAACTTGACTTGTGTTACAAGATTGGGATCCATCCCTATGCCAATGGCACGTTTTTACCTCATTAACGCAGTCATTTATGCAAAATATTGCGTCACTTCCGCCTCTATCCCACTTCCTCCTACCCTGTTCGCGTCCACTCACTCTTTTCTTCCTGTGAACGTACAATTCTGTGCAAGGAGGCACGCGGGCCCTGGAGGTAGGCGGGCGGGAGGCAGGCGGGCCCCACATTTTCAGGTGGGGCTATATCAGGTGTGCTACACTGGTGTTACTAATGGGGACGGGGGATCCAACTTAAAAGTGTTCAGTAATCGTAAAAATTAAGCATTGGTACTTGGAAGCCCGGCCTCCTACCCCCCCCCCCCCCAAAAAAAAATCTGGGCCAGGTTCGCCACTACAGCTTCTCCACTTTTTAAATGTACCACTACAGCACTGACAATCGGAAATCAAATCTGACCCAGAAATTTCGAGATAGACCATCTGCCGTCACATTCAACTTTCCCGGCACAAATGCCACTTGTACCAAACAATCCAACTGACTTCTACGCTGCTCTAGGCTACGGACCATAGCATTAAGCATCTGGGACTTTGACCCCCCTTGATGATTCACGTACGACACGGCCACCACATTATCCGAAAGGATTCGTACAACCCGTCCCCTGACCAGGTCTCCAAAAACGTCTAGCGCTTTTAGCATAGCCAATAATTCTCTCGCATTTATATGCACGGCAGCCTCCCTAGGTTGCCACATTCCCTGCACCTGCGAATCCCCTGTGGCCGCTCCCCAGCTCATGTCTGAAGCGTAGCGTCCGTTGTCACCACTACTGCGGCCTCCACCGAGACCCAGGATTTTGCTACCACAGGGAGACTCAAAGAGTCTTCGCCCACCAGTTCAAATCCTCGCAAGATCCTTGCGAGAGGCTTCCTCCGTGCACCCCCGCACAACACCAGGTCACCAGGTCGTGTTGCCACCAACGTGTGTGCAACTTGCCGTTCTCCACGGCACACAAAAAACTTTCCGCCAGGCCCAACAACCTTTGAAGCTCCGTAACAACAGTGACCAGGTTCCGTTGCAGTACTACAACCAATCATACCATACGAGCCGGTTTTTCAGGTGGCAGCACAAAACGTGCTGACTTTAGATCCAACATCATACCCAAAAATTGCAAAGCCTGCGACGGTACCAGAACACTCTTTCCTTAATTTACGAAAAAGCCTAACTTCCGCAAGGTTTCCAACGCTCTCCGCACACCGGCTGCGGACGGACCTATCACCGCAAAATTATCCAGGTTAACGAAAATTAACACACCGGCCCGGCGCAAGAAGCACCTCACCACTGACATAATTTTCGTAAAAGTAACTGCGGCCGAAGCCAAACCAAATGGCAACACATAAAAGCGGTACAGACAACCCTGCCACGAAAACATTAACAATCGTCGTGCACCGTCCTTTATTGCCACTGCATAACACGCTTCAGACAGATCGATGGTTGCCATCCACCACCTTGGCTGTAAATGCTCTACTATCCTCGGTAGTGTATCTAAGTAGCACTTTCTTACCACTACAAACACATTCAAGCCTTTCAGGTTCAAAATTATCCTGATCAATCCGTCTGGCTTTGCCACTGAAAATATTGGTGATAAAAACCCTACGCTCCCGTTTTTAACCCTCTCAATTACACCTTGAGCTAACATCTCGCTTAATTTCGGGGCAATCTCTTTCACATCATCAAGCAATGGTGGCCTCGAGCTGATGCCTTTGCACGCCCCAGCGTTCTGCATCTCCCCCCCCCCCTCCCCAAAAAAAATAAAACCAAGCCATCCGTACTTTTTATCACCACCAAACAACTACTTTTTCCACCGGCCGCCTTGTTTTTCGTTCTCGCAAAATCTGCCGTCACCACGCCGGCCGCCAACTTAATACTCTCCAACCAGTCTCGACAGAAGTACTCACCACCAACCACGTAGCCTCGTAGCCACGCTGCTTTGCTTGGAAAGATGGCACACTTCAGTTCAACTGCGAAAACAATCGTTCGAAACAAATTTCTCTTAGTAATTTCAAAACAATCTTAGTTCAAGATTTTCTTACTGCACGCGCCAGCGGCAAGAAAAAGAGTCGGTGGACGCGAACAGGGTAGGGGGAAGTGGGATAGATGCGGAAGTGACAATATTTTGCATAAATGACTGCGTTAATGAGGTAAAAATGCGCCGTAGGCATAGGGAAGGATCCCAATCTTGTAACACAGTGAGGAGGATTCTGCGATAGAGAATCTTATTTTCTTTGGTTTGAGAATAACTGTTTTAAATACTTACCTCTTCCACAGGTGTAAAGGCAAAGGTGGGCATGGTGTAGGAATAAGTTCGAGCATCGCAGCTAGTTTTACAGTTGAAGTTTCGAGTTACTCTCTTGTAGCCTAGTGACAGGAATATTTATTATCACACAGGTCATGCTGAACAATATTTTTAACACACATCACATGGAAATAACACAAATATAACTGCAGCTACAGTCTTACCAAATACTTTAATTTGTGGCGGCAAAAAGGAGTTGATTTTCTCAACCAAGTCATCAATCAAACCTGAAACATAAATAATAGTGTTGTGTGTATGGTGGAAGGAGTGGCCGAAAAATACGAATTTCAAGCATCACTAAAACAATTGGGAAAAGTTGATGTGCAAACAAAATACCCGTAAAACGAAACTGTTTTAATGTTTATCTACAACGTTGCTCAATAATGGCACTACCTAAGAGCCAAAACGTACCAGGACCTAGCTGATCAGGCCAGTGAATGGTAAGGGGTAGTGTTGGGTGTTTTGCGATTTTAAATCACAATATTTTAAATCGAGTGTAAAATTGCAATTGTATTATGCAATTTTTTACAGTAAGTTTTAAGTAGCTACAAAGTAAGTAAAGTTAAGTAACTCAGAACTAAAAAAGAAAGCGAAAACCAGCTATCAAAATCTGAAGCAAGGTGCAAGTTTAGAGCATCTATCCTATTCGACAAAATACGAAAAAAATATACCGATGTATTCCGGTCGAATTAGGTATTTTGAAGCGGTTATTTTCACATTATCTCAAAATCGCTTTTTTATTATCTTAAGTCATGTTTTACAATCAGTTCGCAAACGAAAATTTACGCGAAATTGCGTTTGTTCGAGTAACGCGCGCTTCGTTCAAGCACTCTTGAACCACACGGACGCAACGCATGCCGCTGTGTTGGTTGCGAGTGGCCGTTGTAAAGTGATCGTCAAACAATGCAAGTCATAGTGAGCTCCGCTAGAGCATGAGCGTGTGTGTCACACGTGGACGGCACGAATCGAGAGCCAAGATTGGTGGACGACGGAAATGTAGCAGCCGCTCGCCAATTTAAAAAAAAAAAATAAACAGCTGTATACTATTAATAAAAATGTTAAGTACAGCATTCAGAAGTGATATCAGCTGAAGTTTACAGACAGGATGAATACTATCAAATCTCAAGATTCCAGGTTGTCTTTTATCAGAAAAGAACCGAAATTGGCTAGGCCGACAAGATTTGTGTCTTCATTTTCTGGAAATTGAATTTGCCGTTGTTTTTGCTTGGTTCAGAGCAACATTTTAGGAGTTATATGCCTCCTAGACTGGTAATTTAAGAAAATAATAATCCTGAAATTAGTATCAGTGGCTTAAAAAGCAGGGGGGGGGGGGGGGCAGGAACTGACCACACAATGGAGACTCCATTGAATTGATTCTGGCACTATAATTTTAAATTGAATTCAACTCTATTCCAGTTCACGAAGGAATTCGGCATAATGGCAAATGCGTATGTTTGGCATCGCCAGTGTAGCAAAGCCAAAAAAAAAAAAGATTTACTGATACGGCAATCTGTATCGATACAGCCTTTAATAATTCGTCCAGGTTATTTACCCTGAAAAATACGATGAAAGTTCGTTTGCGGCTTTCCCAGCTTGATGCTGACAATCTATCAGAATTCTACAATTTTCAGGCCTGGCAAAGGGTGTAATTTAATTCCTGACTTGTCCAGCTAGCATGCAAACCCTACATGCGTTATTGCCTCCAGCCAGGAAACGCAAGGTTCTGTCCCGGGCTCAAATCCTAGTCGGTCAGACATTTCTACTTTCTCATACTACCAGCACAAGAGAATCTCTTTAATATTTTACATGCTAATTAATTATTTTACCTGCTCGGAGTGACACAATCTGCCTTGCAGCAGAAACACCTTTATCAGTGCGGCATGACCGTTGAAAGCGCATATTCTGAGGAACTTCACACTGGTCTTGATAAATGATGTCGGCTTTCAGTAAGGCCGTCAGAAAGTCTTGCTCTATGGTTTTAACACCAGGATTCCTACAACAGTACGTTACAGTTAGTGGGAGTAATTACTGGTTTCTCTCCTGCTGTAATTGTACATGAAAATTGAAAACCAACCAACTAATAAAGAGAAAAAACGAGACACAGAAAAAAAAAATGGTGTGCTGTAACGTAAAACGTGTCAAAAGTTTACGAAATGGTGAATGAAATTTGTGTTAAGTTTGTCGGAAACCCCGAAAAAAATGCCACTTCAAAAGTCAAAAGACAGTTTTGGTAGTTGCCGTGTTTTTAAGTACAATAAATACCCAGTTGTGAACTTGTAATAATTTGCTTTGTTTAAAACAAAATAAATACTAACACTAGACACTAGTTTTATTTATTAAATCACAAAACTATGCCAAATTAAATAAATAACTAAACTTTGAACATTGAATTTGAAGTCAGCGGATGTTTCGTCTTACTGTTGCAGACAATTTGTTAGTTTCATAGATTCTGTCGCAGACGGTTTGAATACTTTCTGCTATGGGGGGGGGTCACTATGTTGATCGTTATAAAGAGAGCCTACTGTATTTTATAAATTTTTCCAACATTATTATTATTTTTTCGGGGGCATTTTTAACGCCACTGGGTGAGCCAGCTATTCCGGAGAAGCGCAACGATTTGCACTCTACAAAAAAAAAAATTAACTGAGGCCTATATACCATGAGTTGACTTACTTCTGCATGCCGAGGTATCCTTGTCCGCAGTAAGACATCAAAATTGCAACCATTTTCCGTTTCGTCTTCTCATTTTGAATAGACTCCTGAAAAGAAACAATAATCAAATTTTTCTTTTTACAATTATGTCGTTTAGTCGGCTAGTCGTTAAAGCACTTAAAATTGCCTCTTAAACTTGAAAAGCCTGCACTTTGAAATTTCACTACAAGTCATTCAGCCTGATCCATCCTTAGTGTCAAACTATTTATGCACATAAAAGGCTAAATTAAAAAAATTCACATCGCTTACTTTGAACACGAGTCCATCTTTACGTCTTACGCTTAGATTTCAATGGAAAAAATATATTGTGATGAATAATATCTTTTTCCTTTGAAATGAAAGCGCCCAAGACATACAGATAAAAGGCTAAAATAGACTTCTTCCCATTAAATGCTTGTCAAGCAAAGTAAATATCAGAGCCCAGTTCATCTATAGGGCTATGCGTGTTATTATTTTCCCTAACAGGGAAAACATTTGATCACACAAGGCGCAAATACAATAGCTGCAAGTTGTTAATTGCGCACAAAAATTGGTTTTAATCAATTTTTGCCCCATAGCATTTTGTATTCGTTCATGTTTTACAAAGCTGTAAATCACTGGGTTATTTGTTGACTCAGCTTAATTACCTAGAGTGGTTAATCGGACGTTCGCTCGACTTTGGCTTTCACTAGGGAATGGTCAGTAACCGACACCGAATTTTCGGTGTTACTGAAACTAAAACCGATTGGATTTTGTGATGATTTTTCGTACGATGTTAGAAACAATTAAAAAGAAATGATTTGTTTTAAATTTTTTAATTTTGATCAATTATAAATGACAGCAAAGCTCCTACTCATAAAAAAAAAAGAAATTTGTACAAGAAATGGTGCCACTGCCAGCTCCATGGTGAATTATGCTGCTGAAAGTGAAAGCAGGAGCAAGTTGGAAGCTATAGTAATATTATTATTATTATTATTATTATATACAGTACAGCGAAAGCTAAAAGCTTGTTGCCGGCAGCCATAAGAAAACTTATGGGTGGAAAACGTATTTGTCAAGGCGATTTTTGAAGGTGCCTACAGTTCTACAGTTACTAAGGATTTTGCAATCCAGACCGTTCCAGTCGTTAATAGTCTTAACAGAGAAGAAGTTCTTTCGGACATCCAGTCGAACAGAAGGCTTCATAATCTTGAGTTGATGTCCCCTTGTCTTGCTTCCAGTGCACAGCTTGAAATATTTTTCATTGGTACCTCTGTCAAACAACTTAAAGGTTTCAACAAGGGAACCACGGGTACGCCTTTTGGCTAAGGTAGTCAGACCCAATACACGGCAGCGCTCTGGGTAGCTTAGGTTACCATATTTGGTGAGCCGTTTGGTTGCTCTTCTCTGTACCCTCTCAAGCAGCTCTGTATCTTTTTGTAGCCACGGCAACCAGCACAGGTTTGCATATTCAACATTCGGCCGAATAATTCCCTTGTAAAGGAGATTGAAAGAGTCGCTATCGAGTTTAGGTAGACTCCTACCAATCTGTCCGATTGCCCTAAAGGCATTAGCAGCAGCAGTTGCACACTGTTTAGAAACGCTTAAGGTCTCGTTGACCCATATTCCAAGGTCCTTTTCTTCAGTGACAGTGTGTAAGGTTTCACCATTAATTGAATAGTTATATCTTGGGTTATTAAAGCCAATGTGCAGAACATGGCATTTAGCAGGGTTAAGTTTTAGTTTTAGAGCTTTGCAATTGGCTTCAAGTGTGCAAATATCGTCCTGAAGAATAGCACGGTCCATGTTGGTAGATATAGCTTTATATATCTTGATATCATCCACAAATTTAGGAGCACTGGATAAAATATTTTGTGTGACTTTGTTCGTGTAAAGTGCAAAAATCTTTGGTCCAAGTACAGTACCTTGAGCAAGTCCAATTTTCACCTCCAGCCAGTCAGAATGGTAACCATCCACAACAACTCTTTGTTTGCGTCCAGAGAAAAAAGCGATAATATAATTGACGACTTCAGAAGACAAACCAATATCCAGCAGAATGTTAGTGAGGACTTCGTAATCAACGCTTCCAAAGGCATCACTGATATCAGTGTAGACAACATCAACTGGTACACCCTTGTCAGCAAGATCAGTCCATACGTTACGTGCTTCCAAAAGGTTTGTAGTGCAAGATTTACCTTTAGCAAATCCATACTGATCTGGGTCAGTAAAGCCAAGTTCTTCGAGTTCCTCATCGATCAGATTCTTAACAGCCCTTTCACATACCTTTGCAGCAACGCATGTTAGACTTATAGGCCTATAGTTGGCTGGATCAGTCTTGGAGCCTTTCTTGTGGATCGGACTAATATTAGCCAACTTCCAGTCCTCTGGAACAACTCCTTGTTGGAGGCATAAATTCACAATCAAATACAGAGCCTTAGCAATAGGCTGGCAGCAGTATTTTAAAATCCAAGGTGAAATACCATCAGGCCCAGCAGCTTTGTGAACATTCAGATTTTGTAACAAGTCCTCGATTTTTTTCAACGGGACGAAGTCACAACGTGAAGGACCTGGAAGCAGAACAGGGTCAGATGATATCTCAGGAATTTTAGTAAAAATTTTGTTGAGGGCATTTGCCTTGTCAACAGGTGCATTGATAACAGAGCCCTCGATGGTCAAGGGGCTGAGTTGTGGTCTCGCATTTCTTTGGCGGTTAATGAAACCGAACACTGCTCTGGAGTTTCTTTTGCAGTCATGAAGAAGGGCTTTACACTTTTCTAGCTTGTGACGTCTAAGGGTCTCTATAAGATTGTTTCGAATCTTGCGAAAGGTGTTAAAGGACTCGAGTGTCTTTTGTACTTTATAAATTCTCCACAAGCGGTTTTTCTCTTTCAATGCTTCGACAATATGTTGAGGCAGAGGTTGGCGATGGTTGCTTGTTCTTTGTTTAGGAATATAAAGCTCAGTCAGCTGAGTGATATTCAGTATATAAAAAAGGTGTTGAAAGGGGCTAAAACAGCAAGTTTGTTCGACTGTGATCAATGGGTTTTTTTTTTTTTTTAAATACTGCAAACCTCTATTTGTAGCCAGGGTTACTGGCTACAATTCGAGACTCAGCTACTACAAAATTTAGAAAGGAAATCACAGTATCACTACATGTAGGACATGTGTCCGACATTAAAAACGGTAGGCTAAATAACACCACATGAATGCCTTTACCGTTATTCTTTAATTTTGATATGGCATCCGTTTTTGTGATGGACATGCTATTTTTAGTGTGGAGATCAGTGGTCGCGATCAATATGGTGGACCGCTGTAACTTTGTTCTTCGTTTGGACTGTTTGTTTGCCGTAATGTGACCGTTTTAGTGTCGTAGTAGTGCTTCTGATCATGGCAAACAAATAAATTTACACCGAAAATTCAAGTGGACATAAAATTATCTGGTTTGTTGTATTGTGTAAATTTTGTGAAAAGTTTGCTTCAATAAGCCACAGTACTTGCCGATTGCAGATTTTTTCCGACATGCTGTTTTATAGAATTCTTTCAAAATCGAGCCATTTTCAAACAGCTACGACTAGAGCCCGGCCATTACTAATTCATGATAGGGAAAACACCCTGCTACAATTAGAGACCGGCTGCAATAGAGGATTTACAGTAATTCACCAGGGTGTATATGCAAAAGCCCAATTCGCGCGCATTTCAAATTGTACACCTTTCGTTGCTTATTCGGCCTCAATGGGTACCAAGCAGCAGAACTTTCTGCCACTGTCTGCGACACCAATTTTCAGAAAAAAATCGTCTACAGCTAATCTGTTAACCACATGTTTATTGGTTTTTATGGAATAACTTTTCACTGCTTTACCCTATGGATCTGGCTATTTGACCAATAAAAAAGGTCTCGTCAAGACGATTAAAATGGTGTATTGGAATGTCAAAATAGGTGAAATATTGACGAAACGGCAGAAATTTGGCAAAAATGGATCCATCGGCGGCCTTTCACTGTTTGCAACGTATCTTCGTGGGTCGCGCTGATTCAGCTGTAGGGATGGGTTATGGCTTACCTTTACACGAAACGTATCTTTTACTTTTTTCCCAACTTGAAAATCCACCACAGATGAAAGCACATGTTGGAGCCATTTGGAATCATTTTCAGAAGGATATTGAATATGGATGTATTGTAGACTTTAACCTAGGAAACTACTCCATGAAGCGGGGACAATTTGTGTTTGTTACTGGGACATTTTGGGTTGGCTGCTATGGAACACTTTCCACATGTGGTCCTGTGCAGAGGAAACACTGGATAGCCCGGCAAGTATGCCTAAGCTGGGACCCAGCCTGGGTGCAGTTCCACTGACGACCACCATCAACCAAGAGTTGTTCTTTGGCGCACGTGGCAGTTTTTTGATTGGAGAAGTTACTGATATTTGGGAACATGGGGAGAATAAGTGTCTCTCGTCCGATTTTTTTTTTAATGGACTAAGAATTACGTGCTGAATAATGTTTTCCTCTTTCATTTTTGGGGCAAACGCACCGTTTGGCCGTGATTTAAGTCCAAAGTTAGCACTACGGGAGGTAGGCTGTGACGCCATCTTGTTGCCGGCAGGCTGGCTCGAGGCACACGGCGCCGCGCAGGAAAGCATCAACTGGGCCAAAGTCCGTCAAGTGAAACGCCAAACCCCAACCAGTTCATTACAAGTGAAACGCCAAACAGAAGCCGGTACTTGCCTAACCTAACCGACAATAACAACAAAACCAAACTAAACTGACAATAACATCTTACTTATCTGAACTGTTTACGGGAAAAAGATGTCAGCTGGGAACATGGAACTCTTGTATGTCAGTCAGTGCTAGAGTGCGACTTTCATTAATTTCTGACGGCCAAACTAAGCCTTTGCCCCAAAAATGGTATGGGAAAATGTTGTTTAGCTGATCATTTTACGTAATTCTAGCGCAACATGAAATTGATCGGTGAGGATACACCTATTCTTCCCATAAGCCGATATTTGTTATTTTGGATACGAACACATGATGGTGGGGTGGTGGTCGCATGTGGAACTGGCTTCCCTAGTCCCATAGGGAAGCTTATCCACAGTTAATTCCACAATTATTACAATTAAACCTATATTATCTTACCACAGTAGTCTTGACACCATCTTCATTAGAGATGACTGTCGTTGCATCCGTAGTTTTTTCACATTCCACACGTTTGGTGGATAAATCCACTATCTCGTCCTCTAGTCCATCCAACTTGGTTTTCTTCAGTTGCGGAATTTCTTCATTCAAAGTTGAAGGTGGGAAGGGAGAACAGGGCCGTTTGTGTCCCTTTAACTCCAGACTGGTTTCCGTCATTGTTTTCCAGATTCGTACAACAAATTTACGAAGTCCTGAACACGGAAGTGGAAACCCAAATAGGAGCAACAAAAAAAAAAGGGTTGTTGTGGTTGTTTTAGAACTTCTTTTTCCCCAAGTGTCAAGACATGCTAATTCGTGCTTAATTAAACGTCATATCTAATGAAAGAAAAACCACAATTAAATAGTATATCGAATTGATGGAAAGTTGGCTCAAATTGTAAAGTTTTACATACCTATCATTCAGACCTAAAGCGATTTTTCAGTGTTCATTGAGTACTTCAGTGTCACATGGATGCTCGATAGTAGTTAGGCTTAAAATGGCCAACAGGTATTTTTTTTTTGTAGATGGCGCCACTTTCAGCTCTGCTGCCAGCGTCATAAGACATCTAAAAGTTTCAGTTTCGATATTTATTTGAACAAATATAATGGCCAAAGGTCGAATTTATAAATTTTTTTTAAAACGTTGCCGTTAGCGAATCAAATACATCTTAACGCATGGAGTTGTGTCAGGTGCAAACCTAACCTAATGAAGTTATACCTGGGTTCTTGAGGATAACGAGGTCGTTTGTTTAGAAAGCTCTTCTAAGTTTTTCGTAAATATTTTCGATGCAGAACAATAAAGATCAAATCGTACACTGCTATCTTAAATAATCGAAAGAAAAAAAATATTAAACCTTTTCAATTTTTTGAGAACATACGTAGCTGCCGATAGACGTCCGTGCCTTTTTTTAATAATGTTCTTTGGCGGAAAGAAGCTCGATATGTGTTTTGTGATGTGGTGCACCAATGTGTCCTGAGACGCGGGTAACGCGGGAGTTTTGAATGTTATTGCGTCTTACCAACAAGTCCACGCGAAGTTGTACACGAGACGCGAACACAATTAAAATTAATAATGGATACATGTACGTGATGGTTGTGATCAAAGAAAAACGGATATCTTAAAATATTTACCAACGCTTTTCCTTCAGTAAGGAAGGATCGCGTGCGTAACGTCATCTTGGGCATAGCCCTCATCCCTGTTCGGGTCACAGGTATTGGCTCATCTTTTTACATGACGTGTCCTTTCTTCTTTGGCTATGGTTGTCAATGACAACGGGATGGGGAAAGGGAGAGGCTTGGCGTGGGGCATTTTTTAAGAGCTTTGGAGTTATCGATACGTCGATACGCGCCGATACAGACTCGAAGTGACAAACGCAAAGGGTGAGTAGTCGCATTTGATTGAACATAATGACAATATTTAGGGCTCACTAATATTGTTATTTTGATAAAAGAAATGATTTTCGTTTCGTCTTTCCGCACGACGGAGTGGAGACAAGTTGTGTTGATCGGTGCACGGTGGCGCCGAGCACCTGTTACCGACCACACCTGACCCATGGTCTATAAAAGTTTGAAAACTAACTTTTCAAGCCTCACAGTATCTGATCGGGGCGATTTCCGTACTAGACTGAAAGAAAACAACCCCCCAAAATAACTTTTAACGGCAAATAGTATGGCATTTGAGCCCCGGGCGGTTTTAACTAACTCGAGCATGCTGAATCTGCCCGATGCACTGCTAGGTCAAGGTCAAATTTCTCCTAAGGGACCGTTCATTATTTATTAATGGGGGGGTTGTTTTCTTTC
>JAHWFP010120610.1:0-15003 GCA_023313725.1 Lithobius niger | reverse complement strand
GTTGACACACCTCAGAAGGGTTGCCGCGTCAAGCGCATCCCCCAAATCATAGTATGACGAAAAGGCACGGTGGGGGCCAACATCACGAGGAATACCCGACTGCTCCCAACAAAGAACGCACACTGGTTCGCTGGGTCGAAATGTATCGACAAAACTTGAAACTAAGTGGCGAGAGCAAGAATTCGTTTCATAAAATTATTCCTCAAAAAGGAAAAAGGCCACTGGGCAATACACTGCTCACCAACCGGGAACTCACACACCGGTCTGCTAATAACCAATAATTTTCAAGTCACCCAAGTTAACGGTGTACCACTCCCTGCACGCAGCATTTCGCTTCGTGTATAAACATCCCCTTAGAGATAATATCTCGCTAGGAAATAGACCGACCGCAGTGAGCCGAGGTTTACATAAGAGCAACTAATAACTAACATGAGTGGTAAGGTACAAGTGCCATGATCGGCGTCTCAGAATTCATCACTTATGGATCTTCCAAGAACTTCACACAACAATATATACGACTGAGAAAATCTCAGATAATTTCGTAAGGCCAACGTACCAACAGTCCAGGGCAGTAAACACTATCTCCTAAAACAATGAACGCAGCTGAAGGAGGTCTAAGTAGCCACGAAGACCGACCTTCACAGAAATCAGTTACCACCACTTCACACTACTCACTGTCACCGTAGTGTCCGCCGGCAATGTCACCAGGCATCAGCTATGGCAATGCACCCGCCTGGAGTGTCATCTGCATGTGACCGCAAGTGTGATGCCGAGCAGCCCCAACGCGTGCTCCCTCGCCCGGCTCTCGGGATGTAATCGACTGCACCGACCAATATAATGGAGGTGACTGGCTTTAGCGCCACAGGACTCTTGACTGACTTTGCACAGATTTATTAATCGACTGGAAAGGTAGCCTTGATACGACATCGACTTGCTAAACACAGCTCCTACTCCAAAATTCGATGGGTAGATAGAGAGCAGCCGCCATCTTTCCATCCTTGCCACAATGCGATTTCGAGAGTAGCCTACTGCGCATCAAATAACCCTAGAATCACTGTTACATTTTCCAAAATCAAAACTTCTAATCATTAACCCCATCCTACAAATCTGAGGCACAAACACGCAATGCTAACTTATGTCAGTTGTCAATCATAACTGAACCCCAGACATCCATCAGCCGACACAGATGGTGTCAATTTGCCATGCTGTAAACCCATGTACTGGCTGGCCATACTGCATTAAAGCCACCAAGAGGAATTTTACAATAAAATCATGCTATGACCAGGAGACTGTAATTTTAAATCTACGGCCAAAGTCTTTACGGCTTAAACTTCCTACGGTAAAGTGATAAAGCGAATTTCCGGTTGATCACAATAAGTACAAGAACCTCCGTCTCCGGCCTGTCGACATTCAGAATACAGGGAGACCACTCGGCCACCGGGTACCCATATGAGGTTCGCCAACGTTTTAATTTAGAAAACTAATTAAAACATAGTGGCGAGTGCTATAACGATTGTCTCTAAAGACAATTCAGGGTTCAGAATAAAGCGATTCAAATCGGCAATTTCTAAAACAATTATTCGTCCCCAATCACTTACCTCGCCAAAATTTCAATCATGAAAAAGGGAATATGAAAATATGTGGCGAGTGCAATAATAAGCTCTTTTTGAGACTTATAAAGATAAGAATACAATGACTAAAATGTGGCAATGTCACACAATACCTCAATCGCCCATTAAATTCTCCTTAAGGCGAGTTTATCCCACTTACTACGAACCTTGAATCGTATCGATCCAATCGTCAAAATAAACTTTTTGAAAGTAGGCTTGCCCACCTTCGAGGAGCAGTGGACGCCGTCAACGTAATTCGTAATACGTCAAGGCTACTTACCAAACAACCTTAGCCCAAGTTACAAGCGAACATCACGCTTTAGATCAACGTCTATCGATTTCCTAAAATAATTGATAGGCTAATCGAAAATTCGCTGCAATAAATCCAGTAAGGACGTCCATAGTCTATTGGTTGGCCTTCGGATAAGGAAAAATTGATTAAGGACGACTGACCTAAAGGAGCACAGGAAATCACGACCGTGCGACTAACAACCACGTGTGCCAGTGGTCTAGGACCGCGACACTGATGTGCCCCAATGGTCCGCGACCGCTGCCTATGCCACCACGCCAAATGCTCGGTAAGCAATCGACTAAACCGGGCCGATTTACTGGCGGTTTATTTGAGCCTTGATTCGACGAGAACAGCGATAAAGTGGCACACAGGTACACAGGTAAACCGCGACCACAATCCACCTAGAACAAACTAACGGGCTAGTATGAGAGCTGCTGTCATTTCTCCATTCCTGTTGCATTGTGAATCAAGGGTACTGCGCATCAAGCCAACCCATGAAAGCGCTGCCACAGTTTCCCTGGTGTCAGACAAAACACCACAACACAAATCATAAAATCTCTACGATACTCGTTTGCAAACCAACTCGCAAAAACCAAACGTCAACTTTTACTTCCAATCCATAGCCTACACCATGATCACGCCGACTGGAGGGGCTGCGGTCGCCCCCCCCCTCGTTGCTGAGAGAGGTGAGGGTCTCTGCACAAACCACAGTGTCCTACATTTATCAATGTGCAAAGTAAACAGTTTACTAATTAAATAAACCGTAGCCGTGAGCCACCGACACCAGCAAGTGGCAGCTACCAGCCATAACATCACAGTCAATCGCACATGTGGGGAAGGGTGAGGGATGTTGCCCCCCCCCCCCCGGTCCATGATGGATGGTCTGCGTCACCTTCAGCGCATTGTCCATTCACACGCTCCTATGCACCAAAAAACCTACGACACCCGAATGCACGAAACACATTAAGAAATAAAATTTAAAAATAAATAATTAAAAAATATTAATTTTAAAAACAAATAAATGCCCCTATATACTCCATGCACCAGCTTTATACGGACGTATCGGGCAACTGGCACAACCTGCACCGTTCAAAATTGTAGTTGTACCTATATTGAAGAAATTTTTTTCATTTCACTTTTTCTATAAATTCTTGTTAAAGTATTTTGGGCAACTGGTACAACCTGCAAAATTGTAGTTGTCCCTATAATCAAGAAAATTTCCGTTTTAATTTTTCTCTAATTCTTGCCAAAATATATACCGTACCGCATTCAGTACAATGATTTTCAGATAACCATTATCGTCACACGGTCAAGTAGACCTGCGAAAACTTCGCATGCCACTGGTTGTCCGCAGCCCCTGCCAATGACAGCCCGTGTCCCGGACTGCCTTAGTCCCGGACCGGACAGCCGCAGTCCCGGACTGGTAGTCCGGACCGTACAGCTGCAGTCCCGGACTGGTAGTCCGGACCGGACAGCTGCAGTCCGGACTAGTGGTAGTTCGGCAGACTGTCTACTCGGTGTCGAGTCTGCCGACTGTCCCAGTGACATGTAGTCCGCCCATGTCCGCAAGAGTCGTGGACCCTGGGACTGGGACTGGTGAGGACGGCCATCCACCCCCCCCCCCCCCCCCCGATGATGGGAGTAGCGGTAGGAGTTCAGCACCAACAGATCTACGCCAGAGGACCGACTAACCGCCCTAGGGTGTGACCCGGGCTAGCTATAACGGTCGTGGCCGTGTCTGTGTTACCAAATCCGACCCGTCGTTTCCTTAGGTTAGGAAATGCAGCGTCAGTCACATTACCTGTACTTTTCATTACCTGTAATTCCATTCAGCAGCGTGGCCTCGCAACCCGGACTGCCTGCGTTTGCATGCGTGAAACCTTTGATCCACCGGACATGGACACCGACGGACACTGCCGGACGCGGACACCGCCGGGTCCCATGCAGTCCCAAACTCAATTTGCTTGTGTAAACACTACACACAAAGACTCATCGCCGCAATTATCATCACCACAATTCACTAAGCACGTAAAATGGCAAGCAAACGTGCAAACACTACTATAAATAATGACACACGGCGATGTTAAAACATAGACGAACGTGGTTACGTTTGACGATAAACATCGCCAATGGGCGCCGTTCGCGCCCAACTTCCTTTGTCCCATTCTGCCGATCCCAGAATCACCAGTTCTTGGCAAAACTGGCACTCTAGATCTTCCAACACTCCACATAATATCCGAAAAGACGGCAATCCTTCAGGTCTAGTCTTCTTTCGAATAGCCTTCCCTCTTTCCCGAAGCGGGAACAACGATTACAATCTGCCATTTTAGGCCTATTCGGCTGAGCGAAAAACGATGCGACGTTACTCGTCGCGTCCCAAACAAACTGTGACGATTAGCGGGAAAGGGGCGCCGCCTGACGGCGGTCATGCGCCCCAGGGAGCGCCATTGCAAGGGCCCGGAGTGCGTTTAAATTAAAGGTTGGGACGAAAGGCATTTCCAAACTTGGAAAGCATAAATAAAATACAGGTAAGTATTTTAGGATAGTAGTAAAAACTAATTTTAAACAGTGTTAAAATTTTCGTTTCCTACTATCTGCAAAATACTAACCTTCAGTATGTGCTGACTTTGGGAGGGTCAGCACGAACCCGCTAAACTCTGAGATTTCACCTTTCAACACATATCAGACAACACTGTCACAGACCATTAATTTTAAATTCAAGAAAATTACCCACCTCAATAACTTGTTGGTGCTTTTTTCTTTATGGTCTCTCCCCTGTTTCACATAAGTTTGTTACACTTCACTTCACTGTGTCAGTTTATCTGTCCACTGTGATGTGTCACTTATCTGTGCAAATGTGGCCATCCTAGATTGTACCACTTGCACGTTGTGAAAATTTATAGTGTCGCTTTCACCAGTGTATGCGGTCTCCATTATTTACAAGACACTTGTTCACTCATTCAGCCTCGTTATTGTGCAACTTTCTCTCCGTGAAAGCAATTTATAATAGACAGAATCAAATCAATGTCCGAATCGACTGCCTGCTGCCACATGTTCTTTCATCGTCCTTTCACCTCTCGACGCACTCACATCACGCAGATAGTGGGAAATGAACGTATTGCGGTTGTTCCATGAACACGCAGCCACAACTTCGTCCAGTGGTGTTCCGGATCCATACGCCCAGGAAGCAGCCAAAGCTCTCAATTCATGCGCTCGCACCTCCGTTGGCAAGTCCAGATGATTTGGGCCCAAGTCATAAGCTCTTTTAATGACTTCGCATATCCACTTTCCTAGCTTAAAAGGGGTCATGGGTATCGGCTGAAGGACCCCTGCTTTGTCAACTTGCAGAAAAAGCGCAGTTGGAGGTACTCTTCGTTCCGCTGTTGGTTGTTTTGACTCAGGAATTTTGGTTCTAATCAAATAGTTGCGGAGAGCCCTTATTGGACATTGCGTCTTTTCATTCCCCTCTGGATCTACAACTGGAGCAAGAGCTTTGATCACGACAAGTCTAGGGGCCACATCGGGCTTCGAGTTCTTTGCCCGAAACTGAGTAGGGAAAGTGAGTGAGACCGAAGACCAGTCCCTAGAGAAACGAATGTGTTTGTCTTCTCTTGAGAAGGCAGCCAATTCGCTCTGCCTTGCAGCAGATGCAAGTGCCACGAGAAATACCGTCTTTTGGGAAAGATGTAGAAGCGAGGCTGAATGGATTGGTTCGTAAGGTGGATTTTCCAGACTTGAAAGAACTAAGGACAAGTTCCATATAGGGAACAGCTGTCTGGTCCTAGGTCTCTCATTTTCGAAAGCCAACATGAGTCTTGAAATCACTTTACTTCCTATAAGTTTCTTATTCCCCTGGCATGAAAGAACAGAGTTAATGACGACCTGTATCCTTTTATTGCAGATGGAGCAAGGCCTTTTTGGAAAAGCTCTTCCAAAAAGGAGGCCAATGAGGATTCAGACGGCTTAATCGGGTTCAGGTACGTAGATTTGCACCAAAAATGCCATTTTTTCCACTTCGTCTCATAATTTTTTATGGACGAGCCTCTGAGGCAGTGAATGATCCTGTTGGTCACCGGAGACTCAAAACCCTCTTTCTTGAGAAGAGCAGTCACAACCTCCACCCGTGAAGATGAAGGACTTCCGGCTTTGGATGTATTGCAGTCTTGTTGTGCTGGGTCAGGAAGAATCGCGAGACCGGAAGTGGGATCGGTTCCTCCTTCTTTAACTCCATGATGTCGATAGACCAAGGAGCAGCAGGCCATAGAGGTGCTATCAGGATAAAGATCCTTTTCGATTCCCTGATCTTGTTGAGAGTTGATTGAAGAAGGGAGAAAGGGGGAAATGCATATGCAAAGATCCCGTCCCATGACATCGACAGAGCGTCCGTTGCCCAAGCCTTCTCGTCCGGAAATGGGGATACAAAGCTCGGCAATTGGTGGTTGAAGCGGGTGGCAAACAAATCCACCATGGGAGTCCCCCAACGTTGGAAGAGAGCCCGACAAATTGCTGGGTCCAGCTTCCATTCCGTCGTTGGAATTAACTCCTGACGCGAGAGCTCGTTGGCTAACACATTCAGCTTTCCGGCGATGTGACGAGGCTGAAGCTGGATGTTGTTGTCTTCGCACAATTGAAAAAACCTCGAAGTTTCTTCCATCATTGATGCTGAATGCGTCCCACCTCCCCTGTTCACATAGGAGACTGCAGTGGTGTTGTCGGTCATCACGGTGAGAACTTTCCCTTGAAGGTGATGTTTCCAGCTCAGAATGGCCAGACGAATCGCTCCGAGTTCCAAGACATTTATGTGGCTGGAGAGATCTTCTTCTGTCCACTGGCCTGAAGATTGGAGACCTTCGAAGTGAGCTCACCATCCTGTCCCCGACGCATCTGTGAAGAGAAGCCCCTCTGACGGAGGCCGTTGAACCGGGACCCCTTCCATTAAGTTCTCCTTTGTCTTCCACCAGTTGACTACTTGCCTCGGAGGGTTCGAAAGAGAGATGACATCTTCCCAACTCGTCTGAGGATACCATTCCAGATTGCGAAACCAGTGAACCGGTTTCACTTTCCATTGACCTTGAGGTACCAGTTTGGCACACGAATTGATGAGACCAATGCTGGACGCCATTTCCTGGACAGAGATTTCCTCTTTCCCCAGAAGATCTTCCATGTTTGCTTGAAGCTTTACGACTCTTCTTAGAGATGGATGAACTGTGAAGCTGGAAAGATGAAAATGAGCCCCCAGGAACACGAAATCCTTTGCGGGTGTGAGTCTCGACTTCCCTATATTGACCCCTAGACCCAAGGTTTGGAACAGACAAAGGCATTCTTCTTTCTGCCGGAGGAGTCGAGTTCTTGAAAGATTCCGAACCAGCCAGTCGTCTATATAAGCGTGCGCCCTGATGTTGTTGAGATGAAGATGAGCAAGCACTGGCCGAAGAACTGCTGTAAAAACTTGAGGAGCTGTCGCCAGGCCGAAAGGAAGCACCTTGAAGTGGTATGTTTTCCTTTTTACGTAGAAACGAAACAGATGACGAACCGATGGATGTAACGGAACGTGGAGGTAGGCATCCTCCAGGTCTATTGAAATGGTGTATTCGTCGCGCTGAAGTGCCTCCCGAATTGACTGTATTGTTTCCATCTTGAAATGCTCGGTCGCCAGGTGCTGGTTGAGTTTTTGAAGATTGAAAATCAACCTTGTCCCTCCACCTTTCTTGCCTATAACTCTTACGGGACTCCAGAACCCTTTTGTGTTTGGAGGCGACAACTCGATTGCCCCTTTCTCGAGCAACTTCTCGATTTCTTTTCCCAGACCTACACCTTCTTTTTTGTCTACAATCCAGAGGGGAGGCCTGTATGTGGTGGCTGGACGAGATTGGAATGGAGGAAGATAGCCATGTCCGACCACTGAAAGCGTGAAAGTGTCGGTCGTGATTTCTTGCCACTGCTTGATGTGACGTTGTAGCCGACCCCCCACCTGCCGGTGAAGAGGGGAGGGCTGAGGCAGGCCCCCGTCAATAGCGAGGCCGTCGTCCTCTTCCTCTGAAAGATCCACTTCCTCTGAAGGATCCACGCCCCCTGCCAAACCGTCTGCCCCTTCCCCTGCTCTGGAGAGGGGCATTATCCGGAAAGGGCGACCGTGACCTAGGGCGGTCGGGAGCTGCTGGGTTCTTAGGCTGCTTGTCAACTCTTCCATCCTTTTGTTGTTCCTGAGGCAGGTTCTTGGGATAACCATAACTTGCGTTCTTCATCTTTTTGCTGAAGAAGGGATGTTTTGTGGTTGAGACAGGTTTCCCCTTATCGCGCAACTCCGGGGCGAGTTCAAGGAGTTTGCCTCTGAATAGGTCGGTCGAGCCGTGGATCGGCATTAAGTGTAATTGGCCTAGGACTTCCTTTGGAGTGTTGACAGCAGAATGAAGCACGGCGTCCCTCCGTCTGAAGACCATATTAAGAAGCAATCGCGAAATCCAAGCGAAACAATCTTTGTGGAATGAAGAAGCTCTCTTCATCAAGTCCCGATAGTCTTCGATCAAGGGATGGTCCGCAAGTTCCGGTTTTTCGGCGATCAAGTGCTTTATGGTTTTGGCCGTCCCAGAATAAGCCAATTCAGCGTGGGAATTAGCACGCATTGCAGCACGAAGAATGGCCTCGTCCTCCTCATAGAATGACATGGGTACCGAAATAGAAGAAGGGGTCTTCAAAGTCGAATCAGCCCCCATTGTTTGGTACGCGGTAATGTACTCAGCAGCTTCGAAGGTTTCAAACCGACGCTTGTTAGGAGCACCCCTTCCAGTAGACCGGAAAAAATGCTTCTTGAGTTTCGGGTCATGAGGGGGAAAAGGCTTTGAAACTGAAATTGACTTTTCATGTTTGCGAGTCAAACTTTCTTGGTTCAAGAGCTGACGAAATGCAACGGCAGATTGAGGCATATGAAGCGAAACTACACGCTCTCCCCCAGAGTTTGCAAGAGTGTCCATTGGGGGATCGTCCGGATTTACTTCAGGGGGAACAAAATCTTTGCAGTACTCCTTCGAATCAGAGAGGCTACGAATCAATGCAGCATGAAAAACGTCCCAGTGAACAAAATGTGGCCCTTCTTCAAAAATGTCGGTTTTTGAGCCAGCAGCCGGCGCCTTCCCCATAATGTTTTCATCCGAAAAATCATCAGTACCCGTGGTTGAGTCATAATCGTCCGGATATTCGAAGTCTGCACGCCCGAAATGGCGGGAATCAACAAAATCCACTTTCCGGCTTTTCAAATTTTCATGTTGCGAATGAGACTGATCATGGGGGCGTTTACAGCCAGGATGCTGGGAGTCAATAAAATCATCATGCCGAGATTTGTGATGCAGCTCCGGGATGTAGTCCCGTTGTCGAATAGGCGAACCCAAACGGCGTTTAGAAGAAGCGCTAGATCTATGCAAAGTTTTGTGACCAACATGTGATTTCATTGATGCATGGTGCATAACTGAAGACTCATTGATATTCACCGAAGCACTACACAGGCGTTTTGATGAGCAGTTTAATGGAAATCCAGAATCGTCCTTTAATATCTTGGTGGGAGATTTACTAGCATGGCGTTTGGGCGTATCACAGGCAGTTGGGCGTTTATGCTTATTGGCGTTTTGTGAACCAACAACTTCGTGCCCTAAGAGTTCCCTAGAACGGCGTTTGGGAGAATTATTTTCATGATCACGATGCGTGCAATCGCCTTTCAAGATTACATTTGTTCCTTTCACGGATGAAATCTGATATTTTGGTGACTTCGGCAATTTTTTCCCCTTTTTTAAACGATCGATCTCCGATTGGAGCAACGCAATCGTATTTTGCAATGCCGAAATTGGGTCTCTTTTTTCTTGGGTGTCACCATTACCCGTGGCAATTCCCGACTCCTTCTGCGTCTTTTCTTGACAAGGAGATGAACGGGTTGGGCAAGATCTAGTATCAAACGAAGGCATGTGTGTTTTAGACCTTTCAGGAGCTTTTTTTTATTTTCAACCACTGCTCCGCCCGGTTTACAAAACTTCGGCCCGAACTTGTCCGCTTGAATTGAAACCATTGCCACATCAGACCCTTTGCCATGCTTTTTAATATTATCCGCCACATCATTATTTACCTCACCTTCTTTCTTCGTCGACTTCTTGATTTTAGAAACATGAAAATTTTAACTTGTTAAAATTAGTTTTTACTATCATAAAAATACTTACCTCCAGTATACATGCTAAATTCGCTGAATTTGGCTTTTCCCATGCTCAAACAATCAAATTTCTTAAATTTATTGAATTCAACGCCAGTTGCCCGCATTTCCCGCTAGGCGCGCTGCACGCGTCACCGCTGCAGCCGCCTGCCTCCTGGGGAAATCCCCATTCGCTTTTGGAACCTTTCTTGTTCTGTCAGCGGGGAGGCGGGCGGGTTTTACTGGAGGTAAGTATTTTTATGATAGTAAAAACTAATTTTAACAAGTTAAAATTTTCATTTCTTACTATCTGCAAAATACTTACCTCCAGTATACATGCTGACTTTGTCGGAAAGGAGGTGGGCAACAAAACAAGAAAGGACAAGCCCTCTCGTCAAAGTAATTTAACATACAGTTAACACCTCGTTAATATCTTTAAATTCTCCTTTCCACTGTGGATACATCGTCTGAAAGGCCTTCTTAGCCCCATGACGACCTTAGCTTTCCGTGTGTGATCTAGCTTTCCACCGGTGTGACTGTTAATGGTCTTACTTGGTGTGCATCACACTTTTTCCGACTGGCGCTCCCTTGAGCCAGCGACGATGTGTTGCATTACTATGTCACTTCCACCCTCGCCACTCATATCATGCAAGTAACGTTTCATTATGGTACTTTTACTCCTCCACGCCCCAGCTGCTACTACCTCGTCCAGAGGTATACCACAGCCATAGGCCCTGGAGGCTGACAAGGCACGTTGCTTGTGTGAGCGTACCTCTATTGGAGTGTCCGGATGTGCTGGACTCAGCTCGTACGCGCTCGTTATTACCAGACTTACCCAGTATCCTAGCTTGAACGGCGAGACTTGTTTGTGAAGCACTTCCCCATACGCTGTACGTCCACTAGGGATGTGCGAGTAGAACAATTTTAATTCGAGTCGAGCCGAGCCGAGTTTGTAACAGAAGAATCGAGTATCGAGCCGAGTTCGAGTATTTAATGGAAATATTTTGTATGCAAGTTTCCTTTTAATTTGTTATGCTAATAGGAACAAAGATGGTCTTTAATTGACTGTGTGGGTCATGGTTTTCCAGTTTTTAGGAAATAACTTGAAAATGGTTTCAGCTATTGACTTTTAATGTGCACCACTGGAAAGCTCTCGTCGAGACGATCGATTTGGTATATTGGAATGTCAAAATCGGTCAAATATTGACGAAGTTATCGCATTTTTGCTGGATTCAAGTTTTTCGAGTATGGACGCGAGCAGCGAGCCGAGTTCGAGTATCGCACATCCCTAACGTCCACGAACAGTGGCGAACATCCTGCTCCGTGTTGCACTCTCTGGACCGATTCCGCCTTCCTGTCCAAGTAGTATCGGAGCATTCGTATCGTACACTGCAGTTTCTCTCCACCGCTTCTTGTTACTTTCCCACTAAGTGCTTGGATCGCTATGGGCTTTGGTGTCGTGACAGGTCTGGAATTTTTTACTCTAAAATTTGTTGGGAACACCAATGACACAGATGACCAGTCTCTAGGGAAGAGGGAGACCATCATATCTAGCGAACGCCGCCACCTCACTTAGGCGCACCGCTGACGCCAATGCGACTAAAGCTTTTTTTTTTTTTTTTGTCAACAAGGCTGTGCTCGCCGTACTCAGTTGGTCACACGGTGGTTAAGTTAAGCTGGTCAGAACCAGCGGGAGGTCCCAGGTTGGAAATAACCTATTCGTCTTTGGTCGAGCATTCTCGCTCGCAACGCTGCAATTAGCTTTGAAATCATTGGATTTGCCACCACTGTCGACTTTCCTATGCAAGTCAGTACAGAATTAACTGCAATTGAGGGCGATATGTGAGGGAGACAGTCCGCCACTTCTCTGGAGAAACGGTCTCGTGTCAGGTTGCTCCTCAAAGTAACGACCCGTGAAGGCATAGAATCACTGCCGATGCGTGGATCGTCCGTCCTCTGTGTTGGGATCGAAAGGACTCTGTCAGGGGTAGATGATTAGGTTCTGCTTTCAATTTCATTAAATTCGGAAACCACGAGGCTGCTGGCCAAATGGTATGATGAGAAAAGACCCTGTTGAGGACCTAATCTAGTCGTATCCTTGTTGAAGCAGGCAAAAGGGAGGGAAGGCGTACATGACCATTCCCGTCCCCAATAACTTGTCATCTTCATTGAAGTTGGGAAACGGTCGATTCTCTCCTTCCCTTCTTTCAAATGAAATCTTTCCTCTCGTTCCTTTACCAATTCCTTCAATTCGTAATTGCTTTCATTTCATTTACATCTTCCGTTTCTGCCATGTCTCAAAGGGGAAACCGAAACTTTGCATAGATTCCGTATACTTTTATCATCAGGCCCAAATTGTGCTGCGTAATAACAGGATGATCCGAAAGAGTCGGCCGACGTCAGCCTTGACGGTACTGCATTAAGCGTCCAGTTAAATTTAGTCTTGGAGAAGCCGATGTTAATAGCTCTCCCAATGGTGGCGATTTTCTGCTGTTGTTGATTTGAAGCGATGTCGGTTTGGGGACGATCAATTTTCACTGAACTAAATTGCCATAACTAATAGGTATGCCAAATGTACGTGAACAACTTTCAAGGCCTTTAGTTGGTGAATGTCCACGCATATCTTTGCGTGATGTCTCCTGGCTAGCACAACTGTGAAGGGTGACCTGATCGATTAAGACAAGTCTTCCGTATTGCGGAGACGGACCATTTTTGTTTTTGCTCCCGTTCAGATGTCATGATGGAAACCCCACCATAAACTGATGACACCTCTCTCGACGTTCTAGGATGCCGGTGACGACATACATCATTATGGTACTTTTACTCCTCCATGCATTACAGGCCACGACTTTAACGATCGTGCTGTCAATTCCTTTTTTTTTTTTTTTTTTTTGCTTACCTATTCCAACTCTACTTTCTCAATGTCAATCCTATCAGTTTCGTTCACAGGTACACTGCTTGCTATGTTTGTCTGAAACATTATACTTTCTCACAGCGGAGTGTCAGCTGATGTCGGGACTGAGGAGGAACTTGGGCCGGTATCCGGCTACAAGAAAAGGAAGGCCAAACGAGAATCCGTTGTTCGAGCGCATCCAAGCGGTTTTCGAATCTTTCCGACGCCAACAGAATCAGTGTAGATTCCACCTCGCCCGACTTTGCATTAACCGCACATCACCACCTTTGCGAGCCTCCGAAGCCAGATCAGATTGGGTTCATATAATTTCCCCAACAACGACACGGGATCGGTGTTATAACCTAGTTAAACCGGTGGTAGTGTCGAAGTGCCGCTGCAAAGCACCATGTCGTCATAGCTACATAGCGTCACCGCAACATGGCGCCCTATAGGCATTGCATCATTCTGTGCATTTCATTGCGACGCTTTGTGTGTGTTAGTGTCACTAGCCATGTGACTCGATGATGAGAGAGTTTTCCTTGGTGAATGCTCACACTCTTGGGTTGTGTGGCATCACCCTTTTACTTATCTTCATTCAGACTTGTCAATGTGTCTCCCTTCCCTTCTTCTCATGTCGCCGTCCGTGCGGCGAGACTAGGAGAGATGGGCCGGCCTTGTTGCTCATTCAAACTTTTAGTGGTTGTGCGGCAAGGATTTTCAAGCACCTCTGTCGACCTGTGGTTTGTCCTACACCCCTTCCTCGTCCATCGTGACTGCCATATCCTATAACTAGTGTTGGGTAGGTTGACAGGGACCTACTCCTAATTCTTGCCTTGAACCTTTCCCCTCTACCCATTGTTAGTTGTTGTGTCGTCTTTGTCTTTCCCTCTGGCGCCAACCCCGAGAGCTGACCTCCAAAAGGCTCTGTGGCACCATGAATGGGCATGAGTCAGAGCTATCCCGCCGCACCTGCTGGGATATTTACTGCAGATTCCAGGTCACGTCCCTTTTCCTGAAGAATGTTCAGCACCAGTCGAGAGGATCTATTTAGACTGTCCTTCTGAAACGACAAGCTCGTTCCATGACGTGTAGACATTCACTATTTGATATTTCCAAATTTTCCGCATTTCTCTGCAAGCCGCTGTTGACGCCGAGAATGCAATTACACGTGCGAAATTTGCACGTATGCTGTAACGTAAATTTGCTTCATCTTGGTCAAACTGGCACATTGTGGTTCTCATGAAAGTAGGCGTCTGTCAAATCCAGGTCTAGGCGCATCCTTTCTGGGGAATACTCGCCTCCGGAAAGGTCGGTACCTTTACTTGGGGAGGGGTCTTTTTTTTTTTTTTTTTTTTGAATGTTTAAAGCGGCATCCGTCTTCACCAATTTCTGGCATCCCGATTGAAAGTGTGTGTGACACCCACCAGAAAGTCCAGAGTTGCAGTTCCGTTTCTCGCAAAGGGACCAACCCTCTAGAATGTCAGTCTAGTTGTCTCCACCTGGTTGTAGATTCTAAAACGCTTTCTTCCATGTCTCACCTCCACTCGCCGCAATCAAAACACCCCGTACGATCCAAGGTTTCTCAAAGCTGCAATTGGCGATTTCAATTAACTCTTACCCTGGTCCCACAGCAAAAAAAGTTGTCGGATGGGGGGGGGGGGGGGGTGGTTTGAGGCTTAATGGCGTATCGACAGCTTGGTCATTAGCGCCAACCGCAGTCACAGTGGTGTCGCCTAGTGAACATGGTCCCATCGATATCCCTATGAGTGTCTTTTCGAAAGCCAGTCCCTTTGCAAGTAGGGCAATGAGCCAGGTCGCCAAGTGATGATTTTAATAGATAAAAGCAAGCTACATGACTTGAATCGGGGATCTTTCGTTCACCAGATCTCAAAGATCCCTCTAAGCCAAGCTGACCGACCCAACTCGCTAAATGGAATGGAGAGGGTTGCTTAGCTACATGAACACACGACAGAACTAAGTTCCTCCTGTAAACTGTTCCTTGCACAAGCCACTAAATGCCGAACACACGCAGGACACT
>JAHWFP010120609.1:0-11417 GCA_023313725.1 Lithobius niger | reverse complement strand
CATTGCCCAAGAGTGGATGGATTTGGCTACAATACTGCTCCCCTGATAGCTCTTGTACTTCACTCAATTGTTCTGTACTTCCTCCTTGGCCGTATAGCAGATGGGAGTGCCGCCACTGCCCGAAACAGGATTAAGTCAGAAACAATACTGCTCCCTTGCTCCCTGATAGCTCTTGTACTTCACTCAATTGTTCTGTACTTCCTCCTTGGCCGTATAAAAGATGAGCGAGCTAGCATTTTCCATAACAGGGTGGAGTAGGCTACAATACTGCTCCACTGGTGGCTGTTACTCGACACTCAATTGTTCCGTTTTTTCTCCTTGGCCATGTAAATGATGGGTGAGCTGGCATTGCCCAAAACTGGTTGGAGTCACCTACAATACCTCTCCCTAACGGCTGTTACACTACACTCAGCTGTACCGTACTCCCTCCTTAGCAGCGTAAAAGCGGGGCGAGCCGGCATTGCCCAAACAGGATGGTGTCGGCTACAGTACCGCTTCCCTGACGACTGTTGCGCTTCACTCAGTTGTTCCGTAGTTCCTCCTTAGCAGCATAAAAGAGGGGTGAGCCCGCATTGCCCAAACAGGATGGTGTCAGCTGCAATACCGCTTCCCTTACGTCTGTTGCACTTCACTCGGTTCTTCCGTGGTTCCTCCTTAGCCGCATAAAAGACGTGCGAGCTGGCTTTGCCCAAACAGGATGGTGTCGGCTACAGTAACGCTTCCCTGACGGTTGTTGCACTTCACTCAGTTGTTTCGTAGTTCCTCTTTAGCCGCATAAAAGACGTGCGAGCTAGCTTTGCCCAAACAGGATGGAGTCGGCTACACTATCGCTTCCATAACGGCTGTTGTACTCCATACTTCCTCCTTGGCTGTATAAAAGTTGATTGGCAAGCTGTCATTTAAGAGACATTCGTTGTTTGGGTATCTAGTTGGAAACGACTAGTTAATGTTAAGTAGATCAAGACTAAACCGGCAGTTCCGTTGTAGGCAACAATGGTTTAGGCTAGTGTGGAAACCCTTCTCCCAGCTCATCTGAACTGGCCACAGATGCTGCTTGAGCTGGATGTCGAACCATCGTCCTTGTGGTATTCATTTGAGTTGTTACTAGTCAAAGCTGATTCCTTGACTTAATTATGATTCCTTTACATGCTTTTCATATTCAGTTAGTGTGTGTGTTGGCATAGTGACTTTAATAACTTTCCAAACCGTAGTATGTTAAGAAAGTTTTAAAACTGATTTGTTTTAAGCATTCATTATCTACGAATGCAATGCAGCCTAAACACCAACCTCAATAAATTTTTTTGGTAAATTACAGAATCACTTTTTTGGTTCGCGATCTAATTATATGTAGACCTATAAAATTAGGGAAACATTTTGGGAAAAAAAAGAGGAAAAAAAGGTTTTGTTCGGTGTGATGACGCCATACCTGAAATTCAGGGCTTTACACAGAAACTACTGGCACAGAAATAAAACCGAACGAAAGATGAGACAATTTTTCCTTTCCAAAATTTATAAAGATCCAGAAATTTAGAACCAGAAAAATTCGCCCGAGTTTCACTGTTTTTTTTTTCTTTAACATGAAATCTTGTTCCACGTTTATTAATGATAAAACATAATTATTAAAGAAAAAATTTGAAACTTGTGAACTGGTGTATACGGTAGTGGTCGTTAATGGTCGAGCATTGGTATATAGCATTCCAATGGTCATTAAACTCTCCGGCCACGATTTTAGAGCAGTAGACAATATGGCTGCTATGAACTGAAGTTGCCGAGAGCTTTGCTAAGCGATGGAGGCAAGGACGTCAGTACAGCCAGCTGGTAGGTCGCGGACACATACGCACCGGACACTTAGGCACCCCAATTTAGGCACTCGTACAAATAGGCACTCGTACAAATAGGTACCTGGACAAATAGGCATCCGGACATATAGGCACCCTGACAAAAAAAAAAGTTTAATTTTATTTTTTAAATTGGGGTGGATTGTCCTCAAATTGGGTTTGCTATAAAAAAGTTTGCTATAAAATGTTCGTAGCGTTCAGAACTGCTACAAATTGTTGGCATCTTTATTTATTACACTAGTATCTCTGATGTTATGTGTTAACCGCAGCGAGCACGGTAGCGCGAACGAGGCAGTATAATTTGGAACATTAATTCACCATACAAAAATTTCGGGGAAAAATGCAAAAATTCCCCCCAATGGTCAGCGCGACTAAGTGTCCCAGATTTAAAACAAATGATACAGAATTTGAAGGCAATCCATCTCAATTAAAAAATTAAATTAAAAAAAACTTGGTGCCTATTTGTCCGGTGTCTATATGTCCAGTGCCTATATTGGGGTGCCGGTGCCTATGTGGACAAATAGGCACTCGTTTGTGTGTTCAGAAAGTGTTTCAAGATAAACAGTGGCAGCTCCTCAGTTGTGATTCTTCTGGACGGTAATTATCGCCCTCTGCTGGCAGATAGTGGCAACGACACAAATCAACCCATGACCTGACCAGCACTGTAGTAAAACCTTGGCTCTGCTTAGTTGCTTGAAGATAGTGAGCTGGTTGGCGCTAGAAAAGTCACCATTGCAAAGTTGGGGCCAAAAAAGTAGACCCCGGAAAAGCCTACTACCATATCTAGCCGGCCAGAATAGAGAGGCAGCCGTTAGATATGGTATCAGGGGGTCGCAACTGTACTAGAAACAATCCATTCCCAAGCACCGCTCCTTCCGGCGCCTTGTAACGCCAACGTGGCAACAGCTAACTTCCTGTTCTCGTTTGAATGAGATTTGCGAGAGGCCAATCCCACAATGTATTCATTTATTTATTTTATTTACAAAATTATTGTAACGTCCTAAAAATAGTAAAATAACAATTTCAGATAAAACAATAATTTTAAAAACAGAAGTAACATGGCGCCACCTAACTTTCTGTTCTCGTCTGAATGTGCTTCCAATGAAGGCCAATCCCACAATCCATCACTCCCTCCTGCCATCAGCAAATCCGACATGACCATATATGCAATGGATGCTTGGATCATTATTAACAAATGGCTGTTGTTAATCTTGAACGTTGTAAATCTTAAAATCCCTGCACACATCAATTTTTAAAAGTCAATCTCTGTTGGAATATTTGTTCAAACGTTTGTCTTTCGTGGGAATTATTTAGGAAATCGTTTTTACAGTTTAATTGAAGCCGTGCGTGTGTTACCCTACCTCGTCGGATTTGAAAAAAAAAATTAATTTCTTAGAGCCTTATGTCGACCGAAGCAATTTAATGCCTGTATGGCTGAACCGGTTCATTTTTGAACATTACCAGCCTTTTTTTAGAGAAGAAAAATGTGATAATGGGAGGGGCAAATCCTGTAATTTGGACCAGGAAACCTCCGATAATCGTAGGGGCCGAAAGATTGTCCAGAATTAGCTAGAACACGTTCCCATAGCTGCTGAAGGAATATGTTAGCCTCTCACGCTACTCTGGCCGGCATTTCTGGCGAGGACTTTGCCAAGATACCCTCTCCAGGGGTTCAACCAGATCCGCAAGCCTCCAGCAACCTGGCTGAGCTCTCTCACCGCTCACTCAACAGTTCTCGATGGCAGCAACCACAGCTTCAAAGCGGAATTATCTCAGCTGGAACGTCTTAAATCGTTAATCTTCTTCTCCATGAAACGCAATTTACCGTAATAATCGTTCCAGATGGGATATTCAGGATGCCATCATGGCTCCCTGTGATTATCGGAGATTTTTTCGGTTCAAATTATAAAGTATTCCCTTCCTTAAATTCGTAGGAAAGATGCTCCAGTTCATCGATACTAAGTTTTTTTTCTAGTTTTGATTAAGATTTTTTTTATCAATATTATTAAAAGAAAAACAGTGTTTGTATTACAATTTCGCATCATGCTTTTTATATGAGTAATTTGTTTGCAATACACTACAAAGAAATTTGTCTGCTTCTAGGCATAATTATAGAGAAAGATTGTTACGGAGAAGTGAATGGACCAGCAATCTTCTGCGACAAAATGGTTATGATTGCAGGTCACAAAATTATGTGTTTCTGCCCCTGCTCGGAAGATCTTTGCAACAGTGCTAACACATCTACATGCGATCTCGATGCTATGATGGATCACGATGATGAGGGAAAACCAGACATTCATGATCTAAAAGGTGACGACAAGGCTGGGTCGGATGACAGTGCTAGGATTGGAAACGGGGCCTACGCTTATTTTTGTTCCAAATGGCTTGTTGCCTCAGTTTTTTTCACCCTGTTGCACGTAGTGTACTAGGAACGAGTTGTGCAGTAGCCACCGTTGCAGTTAGCTAGCAGTGTCTTTTTCCCCCCTTAAAATAAAGTTTCTGAGCAAACAAAAATTTTCTATATCTAGACACACGCTAGTGTGTCGCGCCAAGTTAGGCAACAAACATCACAACAAACATCACATCAATTCAATTGTCGAGGTTGTAAACCATTGTAGCACGACGCCATAGCGTCAGTGTCTTATATCCTGAAGCAGAATTGGGCACATTTCAGGTACTTGGATAAAAATAATAATGCATTACAAAAGCTTAAATTGTGTTGAAATCGAGAGCAATGACCCACCTAACAAATTTTTTTCCGTTTTTTTTTCAATCACATTGCAAATGTGTTACTACTAGCTAGTTCGCTCATCCCCATGTTAAATTCCATAGGGATAACGGGAAGGTTTCCAGCTATGAAATTGGACGAATGGGTGCAGTACCTTTAATGGTTTGGAGCCTGGAGGTGTAACGAGGATGGCGAGGGAGGGCGCGTAAGTACGAAAATATTGTTATAACCATGTTGTTAGTATTGTCGGCATCATCTCTCATTGTACGGCCGAAGATCGGACAATGATAACGTGTATACTGACGTGCGTGCCTCGACACACACGATAAATGTAAACAACGTTGCCAAAGAAACTTATTCAAGTCCAACTAGCATGACCCGTGCATGCTGCACTGTGGATTGAGACTCCCGGCCTAAGCCTTCCCTCGGTGTTTGGTCTTCTTAGAAAGTAAATTGGGTATGCAATATTTCATTCTTTAGTAGACTGATCCTTCAATTTTACTCAACCCTCCAATTCCCCTCCTTTTCTTCCCCCCACACCCCACCCCGGCCCCCTACTGCAAGTTAATCTCCGTGATTGTCTCCCGGTAATAGCCTGTCTCAGTGTTTTTTTTCTTAAGAAAGTCAGTCGCGATTGTAATATTTCATTAGTCCCGGTGTTGGGTCTTCCTTCCCTTGCCATACCCTCCCATGGGGACAACGTTAACGGGACATTTCCACCGATATTTTGGTGCATACCCAGAGTAAAGACGCATACTTGTGTTTTATTGAAGTAATTTTTTCTTGACTGATTCATCAATTTTACTCGCCCCTCCTCATCCCCTCGGCCTCTTCCCCTCCTTTTCTCACCCCCCCCCCCCCAGTCCCCCCTACTGTAAGTAAGTCTCCGTGATTGTCTCCCGGAAATAGCCTCTCCCGTCTTTTTAAGGAAGTCAGTCGCGTTTGGAATATTTCATTAGTACACCAAGACCCTGCAAAGACGCATACTTGTGTTTTACTAAATGCTAAAAAAAAAAAACCGTTTCAGTGAAAAAGTCAGCATTAAGTTTGAAAGCTACCCCATGCTGCAAAGTAATCTCCGTGATTGTTTCCTTCAACGTAGAAACAATTAACGTCGGCACCACGCACCATCAAATTGTTGCAACTAATTTTCCTTCATTTGCTTACGCATGCAAAGATTGTTGCCCCCTACTTTAAAACAATTCAACTTCGCTGTCCAAGTCTCCATCTACGAAAGATGTGCGCATTTCCATCGTATCAGGCTGCCAATTTCGAGGCCCAATAGGGGACCTCGAAATTAACAACTTATCGTCGTTTTGTTTAAAATTGTCTGCTCTTGGCTGAAACTCGGATTCGTTTTTTTTAGCTCAACTACGAAAGCCCAACAGTCAAAACCTATAGCCCGCCCACAATGCCTTAATCACGCGACCAGGCATTGTTTGCAAGGTAGCAATGATTCGCGATGTGTATCGCAATTGTAGTCTACTTTAAAGCGATTGTTGCACGTGTTTTTACATTACTTGATTTTCTTTAAAGCGATTGTTGCACGTGTTTTTACAGTAACTGATTTTCTTTAAAGCGATTGTTGCACGTGTTTTTACAGTTATTAATTTTCACTCGCTTCCTTTCTTTTGCCGGAATACGTATCATACACATACATATGATTGAAGTCCTCTCTCCAGCAAAACTAAAACTATTAATTTCTCCGTTTTTATTCAATATATTTCGACCAAACTTGGCCAGATAGTAGATAGCAACTTTTCACAAGTTTATACCAACGTTTATGCAATTCCGTGCAAGAGTAAACGTACGGAGCCACACGGAAATTCGGAAACGTTTACTTCTTGTTGGTGTTGTTGTTCATGTGTGACATTGTTTCAGAAAAAAACTACTGCACCTACCTAAAATCTGAAACATGATCTAAGGCAGAAATTCCCTGTGCTTTATCTTCACAGAGACCGCTTTTTTGATTGGTCGAGCCATTCCGGAGTTACAGGTCCCTGAACTATCATTTTGATTTGTTTTACATTGTTTTAACCATTGTGATTAGGGAACAATTTCACTCTGCAAACTACATATCCATTCTTCATGCACGTGTTATGTCTTTGCTAAAAAGTCGATTGTTGAAGGGAGAAATGAAACGGTTTCAGTGTATTTGCTGTATTTTCGTATTTTAGTGTATTTAGTTTTGCAGGGCGTACGGCTTTGGGCCATGGCTCTTAATAAATGTATGTGAAAGAATCCGTGTTTCAGCTTAACGATATAGATTTAAACCAAACTAAGCTACGTTGTTAATTTTGAGGCAGCTAGAAACGATAGAATGGCGTATTTATTTCGCAGATGCAAGCTTTAAGAGTTGAGTTGAATTGTTTCAAAGTGGCCAGCAACAATCGACTGCATGCATAAAGCTTTGTAGAGCGACGCCATAGCTGTAAAAAAAGTACACGGATTACAAACAAAAACATCAAGTGTGCCGTAAAAAAGGAGGTTATAAGATTGAATTTTCAATCGTTAAAATGATTTTTAATTGAAATAATAAAATGTACAATTGAGAAAATTCCATCTGTTTAGGTGCTGTTGTGCTTTACCAATCATATATTTAAAATATATTTAAAACACAACATCACCTAAACAGTTGGAATTTTCTCAATTGTACATTTTATTATTTCAATTAAAAATCATCAATTTTTATTCGTGTTCATTTTAACAAGTGAAAATTCAATCATATAACCCCCTTTTTTATGGCACACTTGATGTTTTTGTTTGTAATTATATTAGTAGATTCACAAAAAATAAACTGTAAAAACAAAGCAAAATAGACAAAGCCAAAAGATGGTAAAGAGGCCACCAAGTTGAGAGTGGTTCGGCCCTTCAAAGGAGTGATATCAACACACCTAAACTAACTAAATAAAAGAAATTGCAACAAAATTAAAGCCAAACCAAAAACCTATAAAGAGGTGACTAAGTCGAGAATTGTTCGGCCTCTAGGCAAAAGGTAGTGGCAAAGTGTTGAAAACCAATTTCTTGTTGACGCGGCACTTTATTACACATCTGCACGGTAGTGGAGTTGAGTCTAATACACAATTTAAAAAAAAAAACTGATATCGTATCAAAAACCAAAACTGGTAAAAGAGGCCACCAAGTTCCGAATGGTTTACAGTCCTTCGAAGGAGTGATATCAACACACCAAAACATTCGCCAACTTAATCGCACCGAATACTACTTTGGACGTAAATGAAAACTTGAACATTGCTACCGAAAGTAGCAATGTTCTAGTTTTCATTTAACCTTCGAACTATTAAGCGGTGCGATTAACTTGACGAATGTTTTGATTTGTTGATATCACTCCTTTGAAGGGCCGAACCATTCGGAACTTGGCGGCCCCTTTTACCAGTTTTGGTTTTTGATATGTACTTATTTCCCGTACGACAATAGGACGACGACGCTGAGAATAAGACGCTGCCAACAATGAAGAAGCCAAACAATGACTACATACTTATTTCTGTTACGAGAATAAGATGACGACGCCGCTAACAATGTAGAAGCCTAACAATGGTGAAGAAAGACACAAAAGATGAAGACAATGGCCTCCGAATAGGAAGCCAAAAGCTTCAATAATGCCGGCTATTAGAGCAGCATTTAATAGTTTCAAAGTTGGTTGAGCAACAATCACTGCATGCGCAATCGCGTTGGTATCAAGACGGAGAAACGGGCAATGCAGCCACACTGAAGTGCGATTTACTGTCCTAAGAAGACCAAATACTGCGGGACCCTGGAGAGAGGGGGGAACAGATCGGGGAGGCACTCGGGGCGTTTTCATGTCATGCTTCCCAGTATATTAGTTTGCTCGCGCATGCGCAGATGATCTACGCGGGTATCAAGACGGAGAAAACGTCAGCATCTTCACTGAGAATAAGAGTGGCACCCATCCACTGAAAACGTCTATTACTTTCCTAATAACACAAAATACCGCGAAGTGCCCAGAGGGGAAAGGGTGGGTGCGGGAGGAGCAGATCACACAATCGGGGAATGCAGGGGGTTTGAGGGAACAGTGGGGCGTTTTCATGTCACTCTGCCCAATATAGTATTTCGCTCACGAATGCACAGATGATCTGCGCGAGTACAGCTAGTTATTATTATTTTACGTGAAACTGAAGCGCGCTATGTCGAACCTAGTGTACGATTTTCGCTGAGGGTTATTTCCAATTAACCTTCATTACTGGCAAATATTTTAGTGAGCACGGTTTGAAGCATAGCAAAATTATTTTCCTGTCTTGGTGCATGTCCAGTCTGTATCAACGGGGTCACTGTATGGTTCATTTCAATTCATTTTTAGTACTATATGTCGTATTTATACGCGAATTTAAACTTCGGAAAGCAATAAAATCAAGTAAGGTGTTTCGAGGATTTTCACTTTCAAAAAATGTTAAAACTAACCAGTCATCATTAACCGAGCTTTACTGAATCATTATTCAGGACAATAAAATAATTAGTCTACAGCATAATTGTACCCAGGTCGGATCGATAAAATGCGAGCGTGGGGCGCCATGTGTTGTTACCACTGGATAGCTATCTACTATCCACCCAAACCCAAAACTGGTATAGAGCAGCCGCCAAGTTTCCAAAAAGGGTCAGCCTTTCAAAGTAGTGATATCAGTCAACCAGGGAAAGGCCGCCAAGGTTAATCCTATTAGCCAAGTTAATCGCACCTACTAATAGTTCGAAAGTTAATTGAAAACTAGAAGATTGCTACTTGCGGTAATAGGATTAACCTTGGTAATAGGATTAACCTTGGCGGCCTTTCCCTGGTTGAATGATATCACTACTTTGAAAGGCCGACCCTTTTTGGAAACTTGGTGGCTGCTCTTATACCAGTTTTGGTTTTGGGTGGATATCACAACTTTCATAGGCCTGTGAATACAAAGAATTCCACTGTCTAATAGTCACCTCTGCCTTTTTTGTCTGGAGTGTCTATAAATTTTTTAATTCATAATTTTTACGTTTGCCATTGCCCAATTACCCATTACACCAGCGAAATGGACATGGTTTGGCTTATTGTATGCCATGTTTCACATGCTTAAGTCTATTTAACCCGATTTTTGAGCACACTGGCTAACAAACGCTGATTTTCGTTCGCTTCGCTCACTCAATCAGCGCATCCCTCTTCACTTGGCCCTCCCTAGGTAAACGTTAATCATTCAATCATGAATACATGCTACAAACTCACGGAATGGTAAATGTTAATACAGTCCTAATATTCTGGTGGCAGACGAAGATTACTAAAACTAATCAACTCACCAGCTGTTTAAAATTACTGGCTACTTACACTGGACTGCAAGAACTGTAAGTCTACATAAAATGAAATGTCCGCGTCACGTTATTGAGGACACTTTTTCTCGATAAAGAACACGTCCCACCTGTGCTGACGATGTGCATTTTGTTTTCTAATCTTCTTTCCAGCAAAATTGTCCCTTTTATCGTGGTGGGGCAGATAATTCAGTTTGGATTTGTGTAACGTAAAAAAAAAGACCAAACCTTTGCAATAAAAGATAAAGATATTCTGTTTCTTAGTGAACCACCTATTTGCAAAAACAGTGCATTCTGACAATTAAGTACTGAAACGATAAGCGTGTAACACTTAAGCATGTTATAATCTACTGTTGGATGACAATACAAACAATGGTTACAACAATAATTTTGCACTTACGAGCCACTTCAGGGCCACGAGCTTCTAGCTGCAATCCCCATTTTAGAAAAAAAGCACTTCCCCATATGACGCTTTACCTGTCTGCCGAAATTTAGATCTGGCAACTTTCCCTAATGAGCTGTAGAGGTGTCTTTATACCCTATGAGAATTAACATGGGAACCTGGTGATTAGCTAGTCACTAGTTACACTCAACGTTATTGAGGGCACATTTTCCCCATAAAGAACACGTTTCCACATTTTCGTGTTGAGGTTTTCTTTGTTGCTGGACCCAAGACACCTGATTCAAACGATTTGCCAAGATTTCTACCGCATGGGGAATTTACACCAGTATGCTGAAATCGAGTATAAGTTGGTTTCAATTAATAAACAGTCTGCTAGTGAGCCGCCATCTGACAACAATTACACTCTAACAATTACGCTCCAACAACAATAAAACGTCTACTTGGCGGCGACACACTAGCGTGTGTTTAGATGAAGTTTGTAGCACACTACTCAGTTTCGTTCCGTCACGTCACGTCGCAGGCCGTCTAATTTCTATTTGGATTAAAAGTGTGTAAATTAGAGGAGCCGCGCGTATACTGCTCCGTTCCGTTCCGTGACGACCCGTCAGCTGACGGACGGGATTGTCCAGGCAGAATACTTTCCGTCAAAAACTGATCGCATCGGAGAATTAGTGTACGCACCTGCCATCAGTCGACAGCCGTCGTCGTCCGTCACGCGTCTGCGCACAACGCCTTTCCTCTACTAAATACAGATGCGAAGCTATTTCAGTTGCCTATCAGGAGGAGGCATTGCCTTTGCCTTTACCAAAATGCCCTTTAATTTAAAAAAAAAAAAAAGCATTTTTTGTGCCGACATTTTGCTGTTGGTGGAGGACCTAGTCTCCGCCAAGAAAGAAGTCCAACGCGTTTCAAAACAGGGGTATGCATTGTGCATGCCGGCTGCGTCGTTTACCTTGCAGATATCCGCCATGGCTAAGCAGTAAGCAGCCAGCAAATAACTTTTTTTACATGGGCTGTCCGGATCCCAGGCGTCCTCGGATCTCCGGCGTCCCTCGGATCACGTAACCTCGCTCTCAGAAGTTCTCTGCCCTCACACTAGCTGGCAAATCAAACATGGCGGAAAACGGCACCGATTCAAGTC